>OY759271.1:6947233-7249733 GCA_963662155.1 Lamellibrachia columna | reverse complement strand
GTTTTTGTTTATTGCATATATATATACAGCCCCATCTCCCTTGAAGTTTTTGTTTATTGCATATATATATACAGCCCCATCTCCCTTGAAGTTTTTGTTTATTGCATATATATATACAGCCCCATCTCCCTTGAGGTTTTTGTTTATTGCATATATATATACAGCCCCATCTCCCTTGAAGTTTTTGTTTATTGCATATATGATGAGGTATATTTTCCATAAATATCAAATTCTAATATGATTTTTTATAACAGTTACATGAAGCTGAACATGGTTTTTATCGTGTGTCCAGCGTTACAATTTAAACATTTCAAATGACAGGGTAACAGGAAAATGTTGATTTATCTAGAATATATAGAATAAATAAGAAACAAAAGGTACAACGTGACATTTGACTTGGAAACTTAGTTTGTTCTGTCATTGTAACTTGTCACAGGGTCTGCACCGCGTTTTTCTTTGTCATGCCTTCTTTCACTTACCGGTACTGCAGTTCTTTCACTTACTGCAGTTCTTTCACTTACTGCAGTTCTTTCACTTACTACAGTTCTTTCACTTACTGCAGTTCTTTCATAAAAGTGTTGTGAATTTTGTTCGTCACAGAGTTAATCACGTTGATAAGTAAACTTTGACCGTAGCATCTGCCGTATATGCCCAGGGATCGGAACATGGCAAAATATGAACTACAAAATGACTGACATTGGTGACGCACTATATCTTTAATAAGGCTATAACATTATCCTTCATCATAGCATAAAGTAGAAAATGTCCATGAAAACTACTTAAAACATGTTGGGCCATGTGACCCTATATGAACATAGAATGTTTATTGTTTTTACATATTTTAATTCACACAATTTTCTTAATTTAACATGTTTAAGGTGTTTTTTTTCTCCAAATGTTTAACCTCAACTCGTTCGGGAGATAACTGATGTAAACCCATGTAATGGTTGAACGTCGTGGTTACAAAACGTTAACCAAACAAGGTATAACCGCAAAGAAATCAAGAAATAGCATTCCAAAATAGGCACCAGTTGAATTTTAACACCTGGTGATGCTGGACACTGTGTCGTTACGCTGGACACTGGTTGACCCAAAGACAATTGTGTTTACTTACAACTGATTAAAAGTAAGTTATGATGATGTATTTGTGAAGGCTCCTTCTCCTGCACGTGAAAGTGTAGACATCATACAGCCTTCATACAATGTGACAGGAGCTTCTACAACCCACCGGCGGCGATGTAGAGGCCACAGTTGTAGCTTCTACAACCCACCGGCGGCGATGTAGAGGCCACAGTTGTAGCTTCTACAACCCACCGGCGGCGATGTAGAGGCCACAGTTGTAGCTTCTACAACCCACCGGCGGCGATGTAGAGGCCACAGTTGTAGCTTCTGCAACCCACCGGCGGCGATGTAGAGGCCACAGTTGTAGCTTCTGCAACCCACCGGCGGCGATGTAGAGGCCACAGTTGTAGCTTCTACAACCCACCGGCGGCGATGTAGAGGCCACAGTTGTAGCTTCTATAACCCACCGGCGGCGATGTAGAGGCCACAGTTGTAGCTTCTACAACCCACCGGCGGCGATGTAGAGGCCACAGTTGTAGCTTCTGCAACCCACCGGCGGCGATGTAGAGGCCACAGTTGTAGCTTCTGCAACCCACCGGCGGCGATGTAGAGGCCACAGTTGTAGCTTCTACAACCCACCGGCGGCGATGTAGAGGCCACAGTTGTAGCTTCTACAACCCACCGGCGGCGATGTAGAGGCCACAGTTGTAGCTTCTACAACCCACCGGCGGCGATGTAGAGGCCACAGTTGTAGCTTCTACAACCCACCGGCGGCGATGTAGAGGCCACAGTTGTAGCTTCTACAACCCACCGGCGGCGATGTAGAGGCCACAGTTGTAGCTTCTACTTCTACTTGGATATAAACTATAATATGGGAGATACTGTTCTAGGTACTGTAATAGAAAAGGAATTAGGAATAACAGTAAGTGCTGATATGAAATTTCACAACAGTGTGGCATTGCAGCTTCAAAGGGTAATCAAATTCTTGGGTTGATTAGGAGAAACATGACATACAAGGGAAACAGTTAATTATATCTATGTATAAACAATAGTTAGACCTCATTTAGAATACTGTATGCATGCGTGGAGACCATATCATAAGAAGGATATAGATACGCTTGAAAGCATACAGAGGAGAGCAACTAAAAATATTCCACAACTGAGAGACCATAGTTATGAAAAACGCCTGAAAGAATGTGGTTTAACAACCCTAGAGACAAGGAGGTTAAGAGGAGATCAAACCACCGGCGGCCATGTAGAGGCCACAGTTGTAGCTTCTACAACCCACCGGCGGCGATGTAGAGGGCACAGTTGTAGCTTCTGCAACCCACCGGCGGCGATGTAGAGGCCACAGTTGTAGCTTCTACAACCCACCGGCGGCGATGTAGAGGCCACAGTTGTAGCTTCTACAACTCACCGGCGGCGATGTAGAGGCCACAGTTGTAGCTTCTACAACCCACCGGCGGCGATGTAGAGGCCACAGTTGTAGCTTCTACAACCCACCGGCGGCGATGTAGAGGCCACAGTTGTAGCTTCTACGTCTACTTGGATATAAACTATAATATGGGAGATACTGTTCTAGGTACTGTAATAGAAAAGGAATTAGGAATAACAGTAAGTGCTGATATGAAATTTCACAACAGTGTGGCATTGCAGCTTCAAAGGGTAATCAAATTCTTGGGTTGATTAGGAGAAACATGACATACAAGGGAAACAGTTAATTATATCTATGTATAAACAATAGTTATACCTCATTTAGAATACTGTATGCATGCGTGGAGACCATATCGTAAGAAGGATATAGATACGCTTGAAAGCATACAGAGGAGAGCAACTAAAATTATTCCACAACTGAGAGACCATAGTTATGAAAAACGCCTGAAAGAATGTGGTTTAACAACCCTAGAGACAAGGAGGTTAAGAGGAGATCAAACTAAAGATTTTTATTATATTGAATGGGTATGAAAATATTGATAGAACTATGTTTTTCTCACTCAAGAAAGGTAGTAGAACTAGAAGACATAGGTACATTGTTGGACTCTCGAAAAGCCAATGGCTTCCTTATCCACTTGCCGTCTGGGCTTGGATGGCAAATGTTGTTAAATCTTGTTAAACAAGTCTGCTACGGGGTGATTGAAAGCCAAGGTCACGTTCGGACTGAATAATAATATGTTATGACAATGATGATGATGAAAGCTAGATTCCTTATCAAAGTTAAAGCGTGCTCGTTTGTTTCGGTGAAGCTTATGGACTTACGTTTTTGTGTACGACCCAACATCATACTTTAAGTATTTTGTGATCATATAACTATCGAACAATGCTCGTGCTAAGTTGATATGGTTCTACAGCAGAAATCCATTTACTTGGACAGGTGTTTAATGTTGATTAAGCAACGACGGTCAACCAAGGTGTGGTATACGTGGCCAATACGCCCTATTAAAACTCAAACAATAGACATCACTACAGTCTCTGTCGGGCAAATGACGAGTGCAACTCTTGCAGCCAATGTCGTTGCCTTTTTGTTAATCTAATAGGCCAATCTCCAGTGAACAATACGATGCCGTCGCTGAAGATATGACCTGTCTAGTTCTTTATAAAGCTGTTCTTAATTGATTTACTTATTACAAGTTCCATCAACTGCAGGACCAAAACCAGTACTCTTGCCTTACTCCAAGCAACTTTGTGCCTCCTCAATTAAATGTTTTAACTGATCTCATTTGAAATTCATTTTGCGAAACATCAAAACCTACCTACTATTCACTGCAAAATGCTAGCCCGCTGTGCAAACTTTATACGTAGTCTTGGAGAAATCATCAGACAAACAATTAATTTACTCAATTTTTTGGTCAAACAATAATTGGAGTGAAAATGGAAACGCTGAAAACTCACGAAATTCAGCCTTGGTGAAATGTTGTAACTTTGTCGTGTGATCGGCGAGAGAATGGAAGTCACGCCAATGATCGGCGAGAGGATGGAAGTCACGCCAATGATCGGCGAGAGGATGGAAGTCACGCCAATGATCGGCGAGAGGATGGAAGTCACGCCAATGATCGGAGAGAGGATGGAAGTCACGCCAATGATCGGCGAGAGGATGGAAGTCACGCCAATGATCGGCGAGAGAATGGAAGTCACGCCAATGATCGGCGAGAGGATGGAAGTCACGCCAATGATCGGCGAGAGTATGGAAGTCACGCACATGATCGGCGAGAGGATGGAAGTCACGCCCATGTCCGGCATTGACCCGCACAGTGTTTACTATTTTGGATATCCACTACTTTGAGCCTTACGAGATTTACTGAAGTCAACTCTTTCGATCATTTGAACAAAAATACGCATTTTTTTTTATAAATCCACTGTGGATGTTACTTAGACTATTCTACGTGAGGATGGGGTAACCAGCTGTTTCATTTAGTGCATTAATATATTGTTTATTTTCCAATTACTTTTCCTATTATGATAAAAAGAAACAACTAAAACGCAGTCTGCTACAAGCATGTTTTAAAATATGCCTACGTTGTATATATGTGAGTCATAGCTACACTGTTATAGCATAAATGACGGACATTTTCATGGATGTATATCCACAGGTGTAAGTTAGTTTCAAGTCATTGGGGGGGGTTCCGAGGTTAAATGTTAGTTTTGTTAAGAATCGTACATAGATATTTTTGAGATTTCCCCTTAGGCCACTGCAAGTCGGATGCAGCAGGTTCATTGACTTATGAAAGGACATGTGTTGCTGTTTTACTTAGAACTTGTTTGTTGTACTTTAGAACTACTATTGCTAACCTTCTTACCGGTGACAGACAGACTTGGGGTCAATTGCAATGTAATTTGCATTACATTGAAACATCAATTCCAGAATTGGTGTTTTGTTTAAAAAAATAATTAGAATGGGTGAAAATGTAATTGGTATTTTTAATTACTTTTCAATTACTTTTAACTCAAATTGTGTGCCACAAATAATTAATGAAATATAATATGTTGTGTATATCGCATTTTGCGTATATCAAAGCAACTCTAAAATGGCTGTTATTTTCGGTGTTGTATGTCTATGGTTGCTCTGTTTACATACTTTTATTTGGATATTGAATTGATAATTGGAATTGGTATTTTTGAGTGTAATTGGAATTACTATTTCAGTATTTGTAATTGGTGTGTAATTGGAATTGATATCATGTAATTGACCCAAAGTCCGGTGGCAGAATATACAAAAAGAAGGCTAGTAATGCATCAATATTCCCCGTATCAACACTACACATTTGGACATCAACGAACTGTATTTGGACATCAACGAACTGTATTTGGACATCAACGAACTGTATTTGCGATAGGCTGAATCAGTTGAGGAGTTTTAAATTTCCAGCTAACAAAGCACATTGGACCAATGAAGAGTCATCAGGGCCATAGCCAGGCGGTTCAGGGGGTTCACTTGGCTCCCCTTTTACGAAGCCTTTTTTCGTAAACGAATCCCAGCCATCGTTTCACGAACATTTTGGGTCACAAACCCCTCCATGGATCAGCCATATGAAATGGGCGATGGATGTTGTTGTCGAGCGACTTTCCAGACTCGAGCGCTTAGACCTTCAAAGTGTGCAACCCAGCGACGTTTTCCAACCTGTACCGTATACATTAAATAGTCTGCACAGTCCGTGTAATATCATGCGAGTGTGAATGAGGTGTCAGTGCCTTGAACCGTTTGCATGACTACACACGAACATAAACCTATGTAGGATTTTCTCTAGATCTATGATGCGAGCTAGCACGAGACATATCATATTGGCACTCATCGCACTGACGCACATTCGCACTCGTAGATATAATTATCTGCAGACATGTATCACCGTATTGCGTAAACTACAATTGAAGTAGCCAAATGTTTAAAGTTTTGCAGTTGGTCATGCTGTTAAAACTCCGTCCTCAACTGATTTAGCGCATCGCGAATCCGGTTTGTTGATGTCCAAATATGTAGTTAGTACTACATATGTGAATAGTTTAAGTAACATCTGCAGTAGATAAAAAAAAAAAATGCGTATGTTTGTTCAAATCATCGAGAGAATTGACTTTAGTCATTATATATGGTAAGGCTCAAAATAGTGTATATCCACAATGGTAAACACTTTGCGGATCAATGTCTATCATGGGCGTGACTTCCACCCTCACGCCGATCACATGACAACGTTACGAAACCAACAGTGAGTGAGTTTTCAGCTTTTTCATTTTCACTTCAATTAATGTTTGGCCAAGCATTAAATCATTTAATAGCAATTAAATCATTTAATAGTTTGTCTGATGATTTCACAAAAAAACTACATACAAAAGTTGCACAAACGACGTAGCATGTTTAAATGGATACTTGGTAGATTTGATTTTTCACAAAATTAATTTGAAATGAGACTTACGAAAAACTCGAATTGAAGAGGAACCTTTAAATTAACGTATTGATTAAATGATTGCATTGTTTCTTAGCTATACTTTCTTGTTCCTTTCAATTCATTGCGGGGCGATAACGCGATTTTTTTCCCCGCCGAACTCATTCGCTCTTCTGCCATTTTCTCCCATTCTCTGCTATCCACATCTCACATTTTCAGAATCAGTGTTCTCTTTGTCAATCTCTCCTCGCTCATTCTCTGATTGTGTCATGTCCATTGCAGCTTGCGTCAAATTACCCCCTTTTCATGTGTTTCTTCGTTCCCACCTCTTCTCGTAATTCCACCATCCTCCTGTCGTCTCATTTCGCTCTACATATTCTCCTAACCCAGTTGTTCTCCGCTGCCTGTAGCATCTCCTTATGTCTCTCTTGATTGCAAGTGTTCTTAACTCATACACAAGCCGGTACCACGTAGGCCTGCCTATACACTACATTTTCCATTTATTTGTTTCTTCAACTTTCCGTCCCGCACGCACGCACGCACGCAAGCACGCACGCACGCACGCACGCACGCATGCACGCACGCACGCACGCACGCACACACACACGCACACACACAATGCCTCCCGCTCTTCGGCCCTGCTGTCGCTCTTGGCACCACCATCCTTGCTGCTTCCTCCGTCATTACCCACAGTTCCCACTAAGCACACGAAACTGTCAACTTGCTTCACATTTCCTTTGATACGAATATATACGTCCACATCCTATTACGTGATCCACGTCAATTTGGTCTTTTTTGGTTCACTACTTCTTAAAAGTTATGCCATTCTGCAATGTCGTCTGCACTTCATCCATACTATCTGCCACCACTGTCAGATCGTTCGCATACGGTATCTTCTTGTACTTCATTCCAGTGATCATCACCAAAATGAACAAAAACTAATAGCGATTTTAAAAGTAACTTTCTAGTATGAGTCCTACTCGAAATTCTTTTCAAAGCGCTTCTACACTTCATCGTCTGGCAGACCTATTCATTCGAACACCAACAAGACTTCTCTGGGAAGCTTTCAACCACACCGCCATTACTGCGCGAAGACTAGTCATCCATTTATACCCACCACTAATAAGCCCCTAAACAGCAGCAACACTGCTATTTGGACTAGGCAGGTAGACAATGAACAGTTTGTGATGTGAGACGCAGTTTATTATCGGAAGGAACATCGCAAACGACGTGTCAATGAATATATCAACTGACCGGATTAACCGTTCCAGTTAGTTCGTTTTAATTAGGTTGTTACTGACAAATAAATATTTTTAAACATGATTATACGGGCAGGCGTTGCCTAGTCTTGACTGTTCAGCGTTCACCCGTATAGTGGCGACGCATGGTGGAAACACAGGTATCACAGATAAACTGTGTAACTATAAGGGAAAACTCAGTATGTGGATGTGCGGGGAAATGTGTTAATTGCGAACCTTGGGGTGATGCATGAATGTAGACGCCATAAAGCATCTTACCGTGACATACTTCGCTGGTTCCTGACGCTCGGTTGCTCTTCGCTATGGCTAGAGATTCAATGCGCGGGTAAGACACGTGTAAATATTGAAAATGGGCCTCAGGCTCAGTCTGTAGGAGGTCCTAGCCTAGACCTAGTCCTAGACCTAGGCCACGACTAGAAAGTCATGAGAGTTACTTATCAGACATCCAGTAAATCACTAAATGCACTTTTATAAAAAACATTAGTTCTACTCTTGAAATATATTTAAGGTGAGTTCTGTGAGGTCGTTTCTCTCTCGTTTGGTGAAACTGTCCCGGCCGTGCCACGACTAGTCTAGGCTGGGAGTTTTTTAATATTTTATCAACGTTAGTCATTACAATATGATACTTATGACGTTGAAATTAATTAAGACAAATGAATCGTCTTTCCAAGTGAATCGTTCAGAGATAAATGAGTGTTTTAACGGTAATATTCTTTATTGCGTTTTCGCAACAAATCGAGATCGAACAGACCGGTGGTCATGCGGAACTATTTTGTGTCGGACGTAATGATTGGTTAATGCCCCATGACCATGTCTGGATTCAAATCTGTAGTCGACTCCAAATGCCTGGAGTCTAGACTCCAAATAGCCCATTCTTGGGTTAACGCATGGGTTTTGGTGGTTTGTTCGCATGCAGTTGAGGTAAATTACTAATTAATGGAATAATAATAATGTAAATATGTGTTACTTCTAGCATGCGTAGCTGGGTTGTTAAGTCCAAGCCCAAGCCAAGCCCAAGGCCCACAAAGCAGGACCTCCCTGACCTTGTGCCTCGGCTCTGCCTCTGGGATCACCTTTATCTGCAGAATAGAGCTAATATTGGTATTACTAATATTGGTATATACTGAGAAAAATGTGGATTCAAGGATATGTTGAATGTCAGTGAAACACCTCCTGATTACCAACATATAATCGTAGGGCTCAAGATGAAGAATCATCTGAGACTTGAGTCAGGGTTGTGTTCACAGAACATTGCAGTCATTCACAAAGAAACAGAGACTTTTTTAAGTGGCACCCATTGTAGTACATTCCAAAGGTCACTAGAACTGAGATTGATAAATGTGACTGAATCACAGCATCACTGTACTGTCAAATCTACACAAAAACTAATGAAACTAGCTTAGCCTTAGCCTTAGGGATTGATAAATTACTGCTAGTTCAAAGTTCTGTGAAACACAATACTAGTGTGTTGTGTTAAGCTTCCATTCTGAGTCTCATGATTGCCAGTAACTTCGCCAGTGAGTAAGTTTATTTTACATTAGTTGTGCAGCTTGTCTGGGGTGAGGAAGTAGGGTTAAACTTACAGAATTGTGACACTGCAACTATAGAAAACACTTTTGAAGGTTATTGGCTACATGGTAGCATGGATGATTAGGCTTGGCCCCACCGTTTGGCCTCCCCGATATGCCCTGATACAGTCCCACCTGCAAAAATATTACACCTTTTTGTTTAACTCTAAAGTTCCACGCTAACCATACTGCACTCTAATGGTCATTTATAAAGAAGACTGAACCCCTTTTACCCATCACCATATATTAAAGGCGACACATCCTGTGCCTATATGCATTCATGACTGCATACCCTTAAACAGCTGTGTTTTCTGTCAGCATTTATAACTATTTTATCATGTCACTACAAATTGGCGACATTTAAGAGTTTTTAGCTTCTTACGAAGGTACTCTTCTTCAAAGCAATGATGATGTTGTTACTGCCGTTGTCATATCGTGTCTAGCTGCAATGTCTCTGCCGCCTGTGTGGTGGCCCCTGGTTTTTATGTCATGAAAAAATAGGTCACCACTTAAATGGAACAAGTAACATATGGCGTATCATGTCACCCTAAGAGGAAGACAGCTTGTTTACAAATATCACACCAGGAACAGAGTATTTATTTTCTCCAGCAGTTTGAAAGACTGCTATCAACATTTATGATTTACGAGGCTTATTAGGCACCATCTCAAACCAGCATGTTTGATAATAAAAATGTAGTTTCATTAAGGCAAGGGATAACCCATCCTCGCCACCAGGGGCTTCTGACTACATCATATCTACCTGTTGAAACATGGAACTTTCAATTGCTGAGTTGACCAATAATATTGCTCGCTCAGATTTACTGGGTTCGCATATGGGAACTTAACATTAATTGATAGTGGACCCGTCATCACTGGTCAGACGGGTAATGATGAGCATTTCGTGGGAACAGTCTTTGAAGTTTGGACACGGGCGCGTCTCATTCCCCGAAACACATCGATCAAGACAGGAAGTGGGACGAACTACAAAATGATTCAGGGAACATCTGCATTTTGCATGGGACAAACTGACAAATCCATGTTTCAACATGGGTCAGTCTTCTGCTAGGGGTACTGTAGTACTAGTACCACCCCAAGCTAGTGAGGATGGGGTAACCAGCTGTTTCATTTAGTGCATTAATATATTGTTTATTTTCCAGTTACTTTTCATATTATGATAAAAAGAAACAACTAAAACACAGTCTGCTACAAGCATGTTTAAAAATATGCCTACGTTGTATATATGTGAGTCATAGCTACACTGTTATAGCATAAATGACGGACATTTTCATGGATGTATATCCACAGGTGTAAGTCAGTTTCAAGTCATTGGGGGGGGGTTTCCGAGGTTAAATGTTAGTTTTGTTAAGAATCGTACATAGATATTTTTGAGATTTCCCCTTAGGCCACTGCAAGTCGGATGCAGCAGGTTCATTGACTTATGAAAGGACATGTGTTGCTGTTTTACTTAGAACTTGTTTGTTGTACTTTAGAACTACTATTGCTAACCTTCTTACTGGTGACAGACAGACTTGGGGTCAATTGCAATGTAATTTGCATTACATTGAAACATCAATTCCAGAATTGGTGTTTTGTTTTTAAAAATAATTAGAATGGGTGAAAATGTAATTGGTATTTTTAATTACTTTTCAATTACTTTTAACTCAAATTGTGTGCCACAAATAATTAATGAAATATAATATGTTGTGTATATCGCATTTTGCGTATATCAAAGCAACTCTAAAATGGCTGTTATTTTCGGTGTTGTATGTCTATGGTTGCGCTGTTTACATACTTTTATTTGGATATTGAATTGATAATTGGAATTGGTATTTTTGAGTGTATTTGGAATTACTATTTCAGTATTTGTAATTGGTGTGTAATTGGAATTGATATAATGTAATTGACCCAAAGTCCGGTGGCAGAATATACAAAAAGAAGGCTAGTAATACATCAATATTCCCCGTATTAAACTTGTTTTGGTCAGTATTTGAATGTCATAGGGGATCCTTGGTGAGTCAATTGTTGGATCAGCAAATGTAATTGTCTTCAGAATGGTCTCGAACATGTCGGAATTGTGAAACAAGTTTGAGTTGAGCAGCGAAAGTATTTAATGGTAAACAATTTTAAGTTTGTTTAAAATTCCATTTGTTTGACTGATTTTATTGGTTATTTAGTCTGTATAGCTCTCCCAGTTTAAATCTTTATTTATTGTTCAATGTCATGCCTAAATAATTATTTGTGGGAAACAACGAGGATGTTTTTACCCATGATGCTTTGCACAGTTCTAGCCAAGATGAGCTGAACCTTGAACAGAACAATAATATTGTGATATCTTGCAACTATGGTGCTTGTAACAAGAAGCTGTCTATCTGTGTAGGTTGTCGGCCCTGTAACATTGGACAGTTCCAGTGTGGAGACTGCAAGTGTATCCAGTCGTGGTGGGTATGTGACTGGACGATCGACTGCTCGGACGGGTCAGATGAAGCACTCAACTGCTGTAAGTTTTAAGGTCTTTCATTTTCAGTATCTCTAAGCCTTTCTGTTTCAATATTTAAATCTTCTGGCATCAAAGTATTTCACTTTCTACGCATATCTAATTTCTTCACTTTCAATATCTAAGTTGTTAAATGTTTTTCATTTTAATGTCTAAATCATTTATTTTCAATATCTAAGTCATTCCTTGTTTAGGTATTTCAGTTAATATCTAAACCCTTCCCTTGCCATATCTATGTCTTCTTCCACTATCTAAATAATTCGCTTTCAGTATATAACTGTTTCAGTGTCTCAGTATTAAGATTTGTAAGATCAATTACAAGTACTCAGTTGCTGTAATAAATGACAATAAATTGTAATTAACTCTAGGTGTACATAGTGACTTCACGGTGAATGTGTCCATCTATTTCCGTAGCCTCTGTTGTCTGTGGAAGCAACAAGTTCCGGTGCAAGTCCGGTCGATGCCTCCCTGGAAAGTTTGTGTGTGATGGAGAGGACGACTGTGGGGACAGCTCCGACGAGGACAGTTGTGGTAAAGACAGCATTTGAGCCATCTTCATCTTTTTGACATGATATTCATCTCATCCTCGCTAGCCAGGGGTGGTAGTAGTACCACAGTACCCTGGCAGATCGAACTGTCCCATGCTATGTGCGGATGTACGCTGAATCATTTGTACATTCCACTTGCTGTCTTGATTGACATGTTTCTGGAAACTAGATGTGCCCCTGCCCAAACTTCAAAGAGTTCCCACGGAACGCTCATCATTACCTGTCTGTCCAGCAAAGACGGGTCCACTACCAATTAAAGTTAAGTTCCCGTATGTGAGCCCTATAAATTTTAACGACCAATATTATTGGTTAACAGAACAACTGAAAGTTCCACGTTTCAACAGGTCAATCTGCCAGGGTACTGATGTAGTCATAAGCCCATGGTAATGAGCATGGTGCATCATGAAAAGGATGGAAGCCATGCGTAGTGGCTTATATAATCTAAATACCTTTTTATATATCTTTAGCCATAGATAGGATGGATGCAGTGTGACTTGTATCCTATTTGTGTCGTTGAACTTGTTAGCCATAAAGTTTTGCTTGTTTGTTAAGTTCGTAAAAAAGAATTTTTTTAGCATTAATATTATTATGTCGATGCATTTCTTTTAACATATCCAAAAGGTTTTTACCTCACTAGTTTTTGCCATCTCAGTTGATCACTGCCTTTGTATTAAGAATGTTTCAACATGAAAAGGAACTGTCCTGAGAAATGTTCAATATTATATCATAGAAATAAATAATTTGGCAGATATTAGTCTCTTTTACAAGATTTACCACTGATGTATGTTTTCTTTTCTTTGGTTATTATTCTTTAAATGTTGTAGCATGTAAACAAATTTAAATCTCATTGTGTTTATTGCGATTATGACATGTGACTTATTGGTTACACGCAGCGTCCTATACGTGTCACCCCCAGCAGTGGGCGTGTCCATCCAATGGCAAGTGTGTTGCCTTGAGCCAGGTGTGTGACAATCATGTCGACTGTGACAAAGGAGAAGATGAGGGTGTCACGTGTGGTGAGTAGACGTCATCAATGGTAGCAACATCTTACTGGTCGTAATGCCACGTGTACTTTGCTAAGCTTTTGCTGCATGGTGCACGATTACTTGAATAGCACATTCCACGACTGTGTGTGACTGGTTAGGGCACATTCCATGACTGTGTGACTGGTCAGGGCACATTCCACGACTGTGTGTGACTGGTCAGGGCACATTCCATGACTGTACGTGACTGGTCAGGGCACATTCCACGACTGTGTGTGACTGGTCAGCGTACATTGTACTACAAAAGTACATGTTCACTGATAATTGCGAAAACCACCACAATAACACCGCCATGATCATGGTGTGCTGTGCTGTAATTAGCTCGTTGGTGTGACTGAAATTCGTTTATATTGTGGACCTGCATACGTTGCCCGACTCTGCGTGGTGCATTGCAAAACATTTGTTGCCACGATTCAATTTTCAAATCGGTTCAGTAGCTGTTACACCAGCCAAATCAACATGCTACTCAAGTTTGACTGAGTTGTGGACCAGCATACATTGCATGACTGATTCATAAACAATGGAGTAAACACATGACTCACAACAAACGTTTAGCAATATATGCTAAAGGCAGTAACTGATGCCTTTATATATATATATTGTTTATGGATCAGTCATGCAATGTATGCATATATAAAGGCATCAGTTACTGCCATGCAGTATCAGGAACTGGGGTTCCCAAGCTTTCTTACCTCAAGCCCCCCAAGCATTTCCACCTTCTGGCCGCACAGATTTGTGATACACACATAGTCTGTAATTCTAAAGTAATGTTGATCCCCTGAAACTACATGGGTCCCCGGACACATCCCCTGAAACTACATGGGTCCCCGGACACATCCCCTGAAACTACACAGGTCCTCGAACACATTCCCTGAAACTACATGGGTCCCCGGACACATCCCCTTAAACTACATAGGTCCTCGAACACATTCCCTGAAACTACATGGGTCCCCGGACACATCCCCTGAAACTACGTAGGTCCCCGGACACATTCCCTGAAACTACATGGGTCCCCGGACACATCCCCTGAAACTACGTAGGTCCCCGGACACATTCCCTGAAACTATGTGTGTCCCCAGACACATTCTCTGAAACTACATGGGTCCCCGAACACAGTTTAAGAACCATTCCCTTAGAAGACTATCACTAACAAATTATATCTTTGGTAATGCATCTTACAGTGATGGTTTATGAAATCATGCCTCGTGTGCACATGTAAAATGCATGCATTTCTATTCACAGGCAACTCGCATTGCGCGGAGCTGTCATGTGACCACGGTTGTCACCCGACACCAACAGGTGGCACCTGTTTCTGCACGACGGGATACGAACTGGACCCAAAGGACAACAGGACGTGCATAGGTAAGACGAATGTCATTGAAGTTACGTAAGAGCTAGAAGCTAAGCACAGTATAATTTTGTCAACATGAACTTTGATCAGTTGAGTACCCAATACAACTTGAACCATGAATCTGGTCATGGATCAATGCACTGTACATCACATAAATTCATGTATATATCTATATTTATAGAAAAGGGCTAATTGTAAATATTAGTTGTAGATCATAAGAGAACTACAATAAATAAATTAATAAAATTACTTTAAAAACATAAATAATTAAGTAAATAAAATAAATAAGTAAATATAATGAAAGCTCAAAGTGTTCCTCAGTCGCTCCATCTTTAGGTTAGCCAAGTCATATTGTATGTCTGCCCATAGTCAGTACCATTATAAACTGATAAAAAATACATAAACTTTAAAAAAAATACATCAATATACAAAGGTAAGTGAAACAGGTGCTAAACCCGTTCCCATATGAAACCAATTTCTGGTAGCTTCGAAAGTCGGCTTAGTGACTTAAAAATGCCTTGTCCTTCAAGTACATTTTTTATGAGCATTTTATAGCATCAGTGTTCACGTCAATGAAATATATAAATTGTCCTGATGTCATTTCTGTTGACATGTGACATTTCAGAATACAACCAGTGCCAGATCTGGGGAACGTGTGACCAAGTCTGTGTGAATCGCGGCAACAACTACACGTGCTCGTGCAAACAGAACTACCAGCTGGTCGATGGCCATACGTGTCGCGCAGACTCCTGTAAGTCAACAGCATCCAGTTATCATTTGTTTATGCAGCAAACATATATTTATACAGAGACACCTATTTACAACATCAAATATAAGTTAAGAAAGGGTCAAAATCATGCCTTGATCTTGATCTTGAACCGTTGATGTAACTGCTGGTGCTCCGTTGCAATTAAGTGTAGTATTTTAGAATGGTTAAGCTGTTCATTGACTTTGTAGCTCTGTAGTGTGAACGTCCTTCAGTCTTGAATACACAACGGTTTGCACTGTGGTGGTCAACTCCATGTTATCCACCATCTGGTATAGGTCAAGTGCCCCACTCTGGCATGGCAGTCTCTGCCGCATGCTACAGTTGAAGGTTGGGGGCTGATTAGAAGGTGCTGGATTTGCAGACCTGTTTTCAGCCAGTTGGGTGATTCTCTTCTCATCTTATTCCACAAACCTGGCAAACAGCCTCGATTCTCACCGTTCATATGATAACTGTTTCTTTGTAGCTCTCGCAACGACAAAGTTATACTTTCTTCACGAGGAGAAATTATGGAGTGCCGACCTTGACGGATCTCACGTGCGCTCCATCACAACGACCAATCACTCATCAGCGTTTGACTTCCATTACGAGAAGAGAAAGATTTACTGGGTAGAAAGCAGGAATGGAAAGGTCTGTCTCAAACTGTATACACCCTTTTCTCACTCAGGTAATGTTAGAACTGCCACCTTAATTCGAATTTTCACTCATCTTATTTCAGAGTAATTTTGCCACAATCTAATCTATGTAATAGTGACTCTGCCATGCTAACGCATTTGTGCAAGCGTGTAATTTAGATTTTTGATGAAATCATTTTACAAACTTTTAACTAATGATCAAAATCAATTGTTTTGATGATTTTAACAAAAGCATTCACTTTTTACAAACTATTAACTAATGATCAAAATCAATTGTTTTGATGATTTTAACAAAAGCATTCACTTTTTACAAACTATTAACTAATGATCAAAATCAATTGTTTTGATGATTTTAATAAAAGCATTCACTCTTTTATTAGACTGACTGCGCATATTATTTAAACTTTTATTAGACTGACTGCGCATATTATTTAAACTTTTCACACACTGCAAATTTTAGCATTAACGAGGTTGATTCACGATGGGTAAATCAATTGAGTTTTAATGTCTTCAGCTCTGCTTCTACCCTAATGTAAATTACAGTATGTCCATGACAAATAAACACACACAGAACAGACCGGGGCTAGTTGGGTAAGTTGTAAGAGCAAAAATACCGTATATTCTCTATTTGTAGCTGCACCCCTAATTAAAGCCGCACCCCGACTTTTGACATAAACCCCGACTTTCCTCTGCACCGTTTGTTGCAGGCAAAAACTCTATTTAAAGTTGCACCCGGACTTTGAGCCAAGACCGTTTTAAACGCTTCGTGTGACGAATTTCCGTAGCGCACCCAGTTAGGAACAATTTAAATGGGTTCTGCAAAAAAGTTATAACTGCTAATAATTATCATAAACGAATGAATGAGGTATAATTTTATTGTTAAAAGAGTCTAATGTAATGCAATGATAATAAATACACCACATTATAAAATCATGGGAATATTACTATGTGAATTTAGTCAAAATGGAACACAAAGTTGAACAAATATCACCGTGCTACCAGATAATAACTGGGTAGCTGAATGTCCATACACCCAGTGGGAGAAATGTAACCATACAGGTTGGCTATACAATGAAGTTAAAATTATTCAAATATGTTGAGAAGTTTTATTTGTATGACGTTTTATGTAGAACCATGTATAACGTTGCATGTATTGCAGCAGATTAAAAAGACTACCCGGGGTCTGTCTGTTGTTGTTGCCAGCTGTTTCAACTTCAAAGGTGTTTGAGTGACAGCCGGTAACTGTGTATTAACTGGACGTCTCGATCAGCCGGCTGCAGCTCGTGAGAACGGATATTGTGGTTTTACCTATTTTTGGGAAAGTTCCTGTTGATGTTGCGTCATCGTTGGCCTAATGCCCTGGTACTCACAAGCAATTGATCAAATGTTAGCACATTCAATTCAACAAGCCTGGACATTGTTTATTAACTCTCGTGTTGTTTCTGGGGTTGTGGGATTATAAAACAGTCTGTTGTAAATGCAATTGTCTCCAACCAGGGAACAGCAGTGAATGTTGATTACATAATCGGCAAGGCGTGACCGTTATTCTCAGAACTACTGATTGACAGATTGGTCTAGTTCGCATACAGTTTACTGGCGCGCGTTAACGGGACCACTTGCATAGAATACCAGATGCATGGGATTATAACACCGTATCTTGTACCAGAGTAAATGTAATTAACTCCAATGAGGCACTGGTAGTGGTGTTGCTTTGACAATCGGACAAAGCCAGCAAGCTTGGAGCTCCTTATAAAAGTAATGCAGCTTAAAACATCAAAACCTGAAACCATGCACAACATCGATGTTGCTGTAATCCCCGGCGGTCTGACGCCTCCAGTACAGCCGTGTGACGTTAGCAGCAATCGCCCATTCTTGTACAATGGTTCGTGAAGGCGTGGGATGCGATTCCATCTGCAATGATTGAATACAACTACAAAAAGTGTGGCATCTCCAACAATGGAACGGACGACATCATGTTCGAAGATGTTTGCCGGTGCATGCGGCCACGGTCAGTGATGCCGACGACTCGTAATCAGACACGGATACGTGGGATGACGCCGCCATGCCGGTACCGGCAGCGTTCTTCGACAGCGATGACAAAAGTGATTTTGAAGTATTTTAACTATGACATGATTTGATATGTTTGATCATAGTTTTGGAACACTACGGACACGGGTTTTTATGTAATTATTTGTTATGCACCAGTGGCAATTGTAATACAATGTTTTATTGATGCATCTGACTTCGTGTTTTCATTGATTATAAACCGTTATTTATCGCAGTAATAGCCATTACTACTGACAACCCAATGAGCCAACCTTTGCAATTTTTTCGGCAAATTACTGTATTTAAAGCCGCACCCCAACTTTGCCGTCATCATCATCAATTCAGCTACACACTATTGTAATTGAAGCCGTGGCTACAAATAGAGAATTTACGGGGTACTAAGGCATAAACTAAGGCATAAACATTAAGCAAATCTGCCACATCGAACATGTTTAGTTAATATTTGTCAACATTTATTGTAATGAAAATTTTTCTTTTAGATCTTCGAAGCTGACATAAATAATGGAGGAAGCGTTCGCGAGATTGCCACTAAAGGGCTAGTTCAGCCTCGCTCTGTTGCTGTCGACTGGATTAATGATAGATTATACATTTTGGATACTCTCACAAAGAAGATCGAACTTGTGTCGATTGATGGACTTCATCAGCGAGACATTATTCATTATCTCGTCAATCCTTCAGATGTTGCCGTTGATCCCCAAGCCAAGTAAGATGTGTTTTTCTTTCAGTCTAACATCTCAGTCACTGAGCTATGGCATATGGTTTTGCTCTAGTTCAATATAAACATTACTAATATTAACTCGTACTATAATTAATATGTACCTTTAATTATGATAACACCTTCTATTTCAGCTACATTTAAAATGTAAAATTTTAGAGAAAAAAAATATTTTGTCCATTATAGCTATGTGGCTTATAAAATGGAGAATATTGTTTTATAAATATGTGTTTTAGTTGTGTATATACAATTGGTTTATTTAAGTAATATGGGGTAGAAGACCAGTTTGAAATCATGACATCATTAACTACTGTTACTAGAAGAGAATAATCACAATTAAGTTTGAAACTAAGTCTAATGAGGTTTGTATTGACCAGTAGCCATATGTTGACAATGATATGACAAAAGTAAGATACTTATATTAACTGCCAGACACTGGCAGGTGACATAAAAAATTACAGCAAGAGTATGCTTATGTAAAGAGTAAACAGAACGTTTGAGATGAGGTCAGACCACTGGAAAGCAACAGTGTAAACATACTTTCAGACGGGTTTCAAAGTCCTGAATGAGTATTTCAACCATTTTTACCACAGAAGATATCAGCTCACCTCCAGTTCCAGTTACTGAATTTGAGGGCACTAAATCA
Source organism: Lamellibrachia columna (assembly GCA_963662155.1). NCBI lineage: Eukaryota > Metazoa > Annelida > Polychaeta > Sabellida > Siboglinidae > Lamellibrachia > Lamellibrachia columna. Next base: position 7,230,210 of record OY759271.1, on the reverse strand, counting down.
GATAATTTAGGGCAGTTATTTGTAACTCCTGAAATGATAGCAAAGAAAATTAAGATGAAAGAGAGTAAATCACCTGGAGTTGATGGGATGCCACCAAAACTGCTTAGGGAAATTGTAGAGCAACTTGTTTAACTTGTCACTAGAACTTAGTAGAAGAAGGAATAGTTCCTTCAGAATGGAAAGAAGCAAACATTACACCGCTATTTAAGAAGGGTTTGAGGAACAACTCAGAAAATTACAGACCAGTGAGTTTAACATCTTCTTCTCCTTCCTCTCAAGGACTGGGCTCCTTAAGAGCGTCCTGCTCGGCGCCTCTCACGCACTAGTAATTGGTGGGTCAGAGATAGAGACCACCACTCAGAGTCCACGACAGGTTGCACATTTACCCCCTGTGTGGCATCTTTTACTTCCCCTGGCATAGACAGCAGGTAGAAGGGACCAACGGCTTTTAGTGTCTTCCGAAAGACACAGACAAAGTTGGGTGAACGAAACTGTGCAGGTTTTGAAACGGCAGCAGGTGGTTTTGAACCCCTGTCTTTTCGACCGAAAAATCCTACTCTTTGCCACAGGTAGTTCAGAACCCCATTCCTCTCGCCCAGAAGTCCGACGCTTTACCACTGGACCACCACACCCCACGTTGCCCACAACATCAGTTGTATGCAAATTGCTTGAAACATTAATTAGAGACCACATGGTGGAATTCCTTGTAAAACCTAAATTAATAAATACATCTCAACATGGGTTCCTAAAAGCAAGGTCATGTCTAACCAGTCTCTTATGTTTTTTTGAAGAAATTACAAAGTGGGTAGATGATGAGTCACCAGTGGATGTTGTATACTTAGATTTTCAGAAAGCTTTCGATAAAGTGCCACATCAAGGATTATTACTTAAACTAAAAGCCCATGGTATAGGCAATGATGTAAGCAACTGGATAGAAGAGTGGCTTACACACAGAACACAGAGAGTAATAGTAGATGGTGAGATTTCAAACTGGAAACCTGTTCTGAATGGGGTACCACAGGGATCAGTATTAGGCCCTATACTATTTTTAATATATATAAATGATTTGGAAGGTGACATATCTAGCAAAGTACTGAAATTTGCAGATGACACAAAAGTATTCAGAAAGGTTACTAATGTTACAGATAAACAAAGTTTACAGGATGATCTAGATAAATTAGTTAAATGGTCAGAAAAATGGCAAATGTTATTCAATTTTGGGAAGTGTAAATGCATACACATAGGAAACATGGGCGAAGAATATAAAATGGGGGATGCTGTTCTAGGTAGAACCACACAAGAAAAGGGCTTAGGAGTAACATTTAGTGCTGACATGAAAGTTTCAGAAGAATGTCGGATTGCTGCTTCGAAAGGAAATCAGATTCTAGGGCTAAATAGGAGAGCTATCACGTATAAGGGAAACAGCTAATTGTACCCCTGTACAAAGCAATAGTTAGACCACGCATGGAATATTGTATTCAAGCATGGAGGCCGTATCATAAAAAGGACATAGACAAGCTAGAAAGAATACAATGAAGAGCAACTAAAATTATTCCAGAATTGAGAGACCTTAGTTACGAAAGCTGCTTATTACAATGTGGTTTGACAACACTAGAGACCAGGAGACTAAGAGAAGACCAAATAGAAGTGTTTAAAATAGTGAAAGGTTATGAGGATATTGAATGGAATATGTTCTTCAAACTTAAAGAAGGCAGTAGAACCAGAGGACACAAAGCAGCATTAGTTAAGGAGCAGTGTAGGTTGGACATGAGAAAGTACTCTTTCTTACAGAGGGTGATAAATGAATGGAACAAACTGCCAAATGATTGTGTTAATGCTGGTAGTGTGAATATGTTTAAAAATAGAATTGGCAGATATGTGATAAGGGCGGGCTATACATAGATGATACAATTGTAGGACTCTCGATAAGCCAATGGCTTCCTTGTCCACTTGCCATCTGGAACTTGTTGTTTGGAATGGCAATCTTATTTAAATCTTGTTAAAAAAGGCAATTACAGTGAAATAAGTAGATTGTTCTGTAGATTGGTTTCTGTTTCCTACCAAATTAAGGTGAACATTTATAATCAAACTGAACAGAAAAATTTTCACTTAGCGTTTAAATATTTCCACCTGGTGACGTTCTCACAAACCTGGGGCATAGTAGCTCAGCAGTTAGTTTGCGTCAACCCTGCAACTATATTCACCCCACGTTCCCTGGGTCTTTTAGAAGAGACACTAAAAGCTGTTGGTCCCTTCTACCTGGTGTCTATGCCAGGGGAAGGTCACAGAGGTAAATATCACGGGGTAAATATTATGTAACCTGCTGTGGACTCCATCTCTCATACATATGAGTCATGGTAGTAGTGTCCATTACGCGGCTCAGTCAGTTCTGCCAACTGCCTTGCACGAGGACACGATTGAGTAAATAACAAGACCTACATTGATGCCTTTGACCAGTACTTCTGTTGACCACACAGGTACCTGTTCTACTCGGACTTTGGTGACCGCTCCGACCGCCATCCCGCCCTCATCAGCAGGGCCACCCTGGATGGAATGAGCGACGACATGATCATTCATAAGAAGTTGATCGCTCCACAAGGGCTGTCGCTTGACTATGTCAACCAGAAGATCTATTGGACTGATAGATCCCTCGACCACATTGAGGCAGCCGACTACAGTGGCCAAAATAGGTAAGTACTTATAGGGTGGGACCATAGTTACTTTTGCCATTGGTGGCCATTATGGCGTTACCCTTAGAAAATTTGTCAAATGATTTTCTCAAAAAATTCACAGCAAATTAAGCAACAAATAACTGTTGGAAATTTGAGAAAATTACTGGCCTTGTTTCTCAGAAAAACATACCCAAACCTGACAACCTTAATTTCGACCCACCTGGAGACAGATTGTGAAAAATTGGTTCAATGAATTGAATTGAATCTAATGCAGTAACACAGAAAATATTAACTTTACATAATAGAAGAGCAGTCTTAAATTTACACATATGTAATTTGTCGTGAGCATAACAATAAATACCTGAACATAACAACAAATATCTGAACATAACAACAAATATCTGAGCATAACAACAAATATCTGAGCATAACAACAAATATCTGAGCATAACAACAAATATCTGAGCATAACAACAAATATCTGAGCATAACAACAAATATCTGAGCATAACAACAAATATCTGAACATAACAACAAATATCTGAACATAACAACAAATATCTGAGCATAACAATAAATACCTGAACATAACAACAAATATCTGAACATAACAACAAATATCTGAACATAACAACAAATATCTGAACATAACAACAAATATCTGAGCATAACAACAAATATCTGAGCATAACAACACATACCTGAAAATGTCAAGAACTGTAACTAATATGCTATTGGTAGTTTTTAATGCAATTCTTTGTTGTAATCCTTTCTATGGATATCAAACCCATAAAGCCTGAGCTTAATCCTGGTGTTTATTACCCGTCTCTTGCTGATGGTTTGTCAGCAGCTTCTGTTCATGGACTTCCACGGGGTTGGAATTTTTTGGGTGTCAAATTTCTGAACCACAGGCTAATAGATCTGTTACCAGTTGTCTTAGTGTTTATGGCAGCTGATAAATGACAAAGCGCTCCATCACTTATGACACTAAATGAGGCGGCAACTTCATTGCCAGCTGTGGTAAAAATAAGGCCATGTTGGGGTGACAGGCCAGCACATTGACATATGATTATAAATGTGGTTTCTCACATCAGGGAATGCCCATATTATTTACTGTGACACATTTAAGACAATTGTAAAATAAACATGGTTATAATTATTGTCAGAAAAGAAGCTGCTTTTTATTATATATTTGATTGTTTATGTTTTGTTTTATTAACTGATGCAAACACACTAGTTATAAAATTGACACTTATGGAATAGTATCACTTGTTTCTGTGACATAATAACCAGGAAGAATCCCTTACAACTGGGAAATAAAAAATAAATAAATGCCCTGTCCGTGTGAGCGTAGCAGCATCTCCCTTCATCCTAAGTCACATCTAAGTTCAAGGATATCAAATGTCCAAATTATCAAACTTTTCCACATTATGGTAACCTCGTTAACCACGATGGATGATTGTTATGTTTCGTACCTAGTGTATGTCAACATGGTAAATTGTACAATACATATGTACCAACTTTTAGAGGTACTCACCTATAAGACAGGTAACGGACATCTGTAAGACTCGCAAACGAACCAGATTATCTACATCCGCCAGTTTGCAGGACCTTGCTCTGCAAACAGCAATGTATTAATTGGATCTCTTGAGACTTTGGTGCAGCTGACAGCACCCACCAAAGTATCCAAGATCCCGTAATACAAAACAGCCTAGATTAAAATGCATAAAATCATAAGAAATGTCTCCTGTATGACCGTCAAAAAAAGAATAAAATTAGTAATAGTTATGGATGAGTAAACCATAAGAGTTGACACATTTGACCGATTCAAACTGTACCCATTGTAAGCAAGGGTTGTCACTGAGTTTCCATGATGCTACACCAGAAACAAGGACATTCATACTGTTGTATCTGAATTGGTAGGGAACTAGGCCACCTTGTTGGTATGATGAGTCCTTTCTTGGTAGCAGCTGTAGGCTAAAAAATTGTATTATGAATTCTTTACACCTTTGTTCCAGACGTATTATTTTATCTCACCGCAAGAACACGCCTCATCCGTATGCCGTGTCGGTATTTGAAGACCAGATCTACTTCACTGAGCTCACTCGTATGGGCGTGTTCTCTGTGAACAAGTACGCTGGAGAGGATTCTGTGAAGATGGTGAATAAGAACACCGAGAAGAAAGCCTTAGACGTGGCTGTCATCCATCCCCTGAGGCAACCCAAATGTACGCATTGCTTCTTTATTAACAACACTTTATGAAACTCATGTTATTATAACTTTTTTAACAATCATGTAAACAATAAGATATGAATTAATGAATGAATGAAGTTTAATTCAACACAAACAAACAAAGCAGAAAATTACAAATGAGTTAGTAATGTCAACATAGAATGTTGAAAAAAGGGCAAGAAAGAAGTATTACTTATAATACTTGCCCTATTGCAATACATTATGATAAGATTGATATTTTATACAGTAGCACGCATATGTTACAATATCGATTATGCATATATACATGACTAGCATAGTTAATGAGAGTGTTTTAACTAGATATTAATTTTATCAGCAAACAAACTGATGAAGGCCAACATCAGTAAAATTATGATTAAAGTAATGGTACAATAAACTGCCTTTCCCCACCAAGAACTGTTAAACATTTACTACTATTTAGTATGTTATCTGTAAATTTGTTTTTAAAATAATGAACACTTCGACAGCACATTAATGAGCTGTCAAGTGAATTCCATAGCTTTACACCTTTAACCGATATACACATAATTTTTAGATTGGTATGTACAAACATTTCTTTAACAATGGAACACTGGTCATATAAACAGAGTCATACAGAGTGAACAGCTTTTGTATATTAATTGGCAATGAATTATTATATGCCTTGTACATAATAACAGCAGTTGTCAACTACATCTGGCACTTTGAGAATATGAAAATAAAAAAATAGCCTAGATGTGTGATCCAACTTCTTAGCACCACAAAGTAACTGTACAACCTGTTTTTGTAACAAGACTAAACAATTTACTTTAGTTACATATTAGTTGTCCCATATTAGTTGCCCCATATTTCAATACAATACATAATGTAAGGCAAAAAGAGAGTTGTATAAAATAAGCATGCCATGTTTATCAATCACAAAGTTTGCTCTGTACATAATGGCACAACACGTAGACAGTTTAGACTTAACCAAAGAAATATGATTCTACCATGTTAATTTGGCATCAATCAGGACACCAAAATATGTTGTGACTTCAACTTTTCATAGTGTATCTGTAAAGAGATAGGTGTCATTACAATACAATTTCCAAAAATCATATAATTTGTTTTCGACACATTGAGATATAACCGGTTAACTGCAAACCATGTATGTAGCTTATTCAACTCGTCTTTTGTCAACCGGACAAGTTCATTTATATTACTTTCACAGCAGAACATGTTAGTATCATCTGCAAATAAAATAAATGTAAATATTACAAATATCATTGGTGTACAAAATAAACAACTTCGGTCCTAAACCAGAACCTTGTGGAACACCACAAGATACAGTAAGTACTATAGAATTACAACTGTCTTACTGAACATACTGACTGCTGTTTGCTAAGTAACTTAAAATCCATGTATGTGCAATACCACGAATACCATAATAATATAATTTTGTTGTCATATATCATGGTTAACAGTATCAAAAGGTTTCTTTAGATCTACAAATATGCTAATAGCATATTTATTATTATCTGTAGAAGTAGTAATTTCTTTAACCAATTCTAATAAAGCATGAAATTATGACGTTTGATATAAAGCCATACTGACATGGACTGAGTATATACTTGCTTCGAAAATTGTCCAACCTATCATTGTGTAATTTTTCCAGGATTTTTCGAGAATTGTGATAACAAAATGTCTTATAAATTGGAAGAACTTTGGCAATTTTCATGTTGTTGGGAAAAACTCCTGTTTTAAAAGAAACATTACAAATGTAATTCAAAAAGGTTTTACAATCTGAGTAATAATTGTTTTGATCGTGTTTATATTTATGTCATTACAATCTGATGACATTTTACTTTTAACGTTTTTAACAATTCTAATAATTTCTTGGTCATCAACAGAACTGCTTCCCTGTCCTTGTCCCATGTAATCGAAAACAGATAAAGACTTTTGGTGAACCAAGGTTTCTTATTTGTGTAACTTGTTTTTGAAACTCCTTTTATTAGTAATGCTTGTTAAATATAATTAAGAATTGATGCAAGAATAAAACATAAGTCTTGTTCACATTGTTTGTGTTTAAAATGTCATCCCAGGATTGTAAGCTTAATTCATGTAAAAACGATGCTAAGATGTCTTCATTTATTACTATAATAATTTAAATATGTTGAGCATCTTTTTTTAGCATTTCTACTTGTTTGTAAAACTGAAATGTAAAAATTGGTAAACGATCACTGATGTTGAAAATAATACCCCAGGTCATAATGTATTCATTAATGAATATGTTGTCTATTAGCGTAGCTGAGATCTCTGACTCTAGTAGGCTTATCAATTAAAGGGTAAAGACCTAGACTATACATCAATAATAAGATACAAGAACCCTGTGGGAATATTATTTACTCTATAATTAAATGTGCACTGATGTTTAACTGCATCAGGTGTTATAAAAAGCCTAATTTTGTTGTTGAAGACAATAATTCCCATACATCGTATAGTTGTATTTCATGGGGAGGTGTGAGTACGTGTGTATATGTGTGTGTGTGTATGTGTGTGTATGTGTGTGTATGTGTGTGCATGGTGTGCATGTTTGGTTTGTGCGTGTGTGTGCACATGTGTAAGGTGAGATACAGATGAACTGCAGTTTATGAATGCATGTATAATATGTGTGTGCACATAAATGAAGACCCAAATGAAGAAATGCATGCACACACACACACACGCATGCATGCATGCACGCTCACACACACAGCACCTTTCATCCTTACATCCATCGAGTTTCTGTTTCAGCCTACAACCCCTGTGAAAATGCGACGTGCGCCCACTTATGCGTGCCGACTGTGTTCCCTGACTCCACGAGCAGTGCCTACAGGTGTCTGTGTGACAATGGCTTCCAGATGCACGTTGAGGGAAATAACGAGACCTGCAAGGGTGGGTTAATAACCTCAACAAACAATGTCGTAGTTACAATGATGTGGTAAATAAATGTTTTCTACAATTTTATAGTTACGAAATGTTGAAATGACATCGCTACTTCCATTATCTTTGTCTATTGTTGTTGTTGAAAAATAATTAATTTTATGAAAAATTTAAATTGAACCTATCTAGTATCCATTATGACAAGCTACTTCGGTTGTACAAATTTGTAATTTACTTTTGGTGAAATTATCAGCTTATTAAATAATTTTTTAGCAGTTACTGTCAAAATTTTGCAAAAAAGGGCAAACATGATCTGGCTCTATATACTATGACATATTCACACATTCGCAAGTTACCCGATTTAATGATCAAGGTCAATTCTTTCAATGATCTTAACAAAAGTATATTCTCTTTTATTATAGTAGCTGCACATATTTCACACACACACAAATTTGAACATCAATGAACCTGATTCGCAACGTGTTAAATGAATTGACCAGGGAGTTATATATTATGTAGAATAAAAGTAACGGTAACACCATAAATTAAAGTTACATGTTGAGTGGGATGGTAATAGTAACAGTAACACCATAAATAAAAGTTACATGTTGAGTGGGATGGTAATAGTATCAGTAACACCATAAATAAAAGTTACATGTTGAGTGGGATGGTAATGGTAACAGTAACACCATAAATAAAAGTTACATGTTGAGTGGGATGGTAATAGTAACAGTAACACCACAAATAAAAGTTGTGTTGAGTGGGATGGTAATATTATCAGTAACACCATAAATAATAGTTACATGTTGAGTGGGATGGTAATAGTAACAGTAACACCATCAATAAAAGTTACATGTTGAGTGGGATTGTAATAGTAACAGTAACACCATAAATAAAAGTTGTGTTGAGTGGGATGGTAATAGTAACGGTAACACCATAAATAAAAGTTGTGTTGAGTGGGATGGTAATAGTAACAGTAACACCATAAATAAAAGTTACGTGTTGAGTGGGATGGTAATAGTAACAGTAACACCATAAATAAAAGTTACATGTTGAGTGGGATGGTAATAGTAACAGTAACACCACAAATAAAAGTTGTGTTGAGTGGGATGGTAATAGTAACAGTAACACCATAAATAAAAGTTACATGTTGAGTGGGATGGTAACAGTAACAGTAACACCATAAATAAAAGTTGTGTTGAGTGGGATGATAATAGTAACAGTAACACCATAAATAAAAGTTGTGTTGAGTGGGATGGTAATAATAACAGTAACACCACAAATAAAAGTTGTGTTGAGTGGGATGATAATAGTAACAGTAACACCATAAATAAAAGTTGTGTTGAGTGGTATGGTAATAGTAACAGTAACACCATAAATACAAGTTGTGTTGAGTGGGATGGTAATAGTAACAGTAACACCACAAATAAAAGTTGTGTTGAGTGGGATGGTAATAGTAACAGTACCACCATAAATAAAAGTTGTGTTGAGTGGGATGATAATAGTAACAGTAACACCATAAATAAAAGTTGTGTTGAGTGGTATGGTAATAATAACAGTAACACCATAAATAAAAGTTACATGTTGAGTGGGATGGTAATAGTAACAGTAACACCATAAATAAAAGTTGTGTGGAGTGGGATGATAATAGTAACAGTAACACCATAAATAAAAGTTGTGTTGAATGGGATGGTAATAGTAACAGTAACACCATAAATAAAAGTTACATGTTGAATGGGATGGTAACAGTAACAGTAACACCATAAATAAAAGTTACGTGTTGAGTGGGATGGTAATAGTAACAGTAACACCATAAATAAAAGTTACATGTTGAGTGGGATGGTAATAGTAACAGTAACACCATAAATAAATGTTGTGTTGAGTGGGATGGTAATAGTAACAGTAACACCATAAATAAAAGTTGTGTGGAGTGGGATGATAATAGTAACAGTAACACCATAAATAAAAGTTGTGTTGAGTGGGATGGTAATAGTAACAGTAACACCACAAATAAAAGTTGTGTTGAGTGGGATGGTAATAGTAACAGTAACACCATAAATAAAAGTTACATGTTGAGTGGGATGGTAATAGTAACAGTAACACCATAAATACAAGTTACATGTTGAGTGGGATGGTAATAGTAACAGTAACACCATAAATACAAGTTACATGTTGAGTGGGATGGTAATAGTAACAGTAACACCATAAATACAAGTTGTGTGTGAGTGGGATGGTAATAGTAACAGTAACACCACAAATAAAAGTTGTGTTGAGTGGGATGGTAATAGTAACAGTACCACCATAAATAAAAGTTACATGTTGAGTGGGATGGTAATAGTAACAGTAACACCATAAATAAAAGTTGTGTTGAGTGGGATGGTAATAGTAACAGTAACACCATAAATAAAAGTTACATGTTGAGTGGGATGGTAATAGTAACAGTAACACCATAAATAAATGTTGTGTTGAGTGGGATGGTAATAGTAACAGTAACACCATAAATAAAAGTTGTGTGGAGTGGGATGATAATAGTAACAGTAACACCATAAATAAAAGTTGTGTTGAGTGGGATGGTAATAGTAACAGTAACACCATAAATAAAAGTTGTGTTGAGTGGGATGGTAATAGTAACAGTAACACCATAAATAAAAGTTACATGTTGAGTGGGATGGTAATAGTAACAGTAACACCATAAATACAAGTTACATGTTGAGTGGGATGGTAATAGTAACAGTAACACCATAAATACAAGTTACATGTTGAGTGGGATGGTAATAGTAACAGTAACACCATAAATACAAGTTGTGGTGAGTGGGATGGTAATAGTAACAGTAACACCACAAATAAAAGTTGTGTTGAGTGGGATGATAATAGTAACAGTAACACCATAAATAAAAGTTGTGTTGAGTGGGATGGTAATAGTAACAGTACCACCATAAATAAAAGTTGTGTTGAGTGGGATGGTAATAGTAACAGTACCACCATAATTAAAAGTTGTGTTGAGTGGGATGGTAATAGTAACAGTAACACCATAAATAAAAGTTGTGTTGAGTGGGATGGTAATAGTAACAGTAACACCACAAATAAAAGTTGTGTTGAGTGGGATGGTAATAGTAACAGTACCACCATAAATAAAAGTTACATGTTGAGTGGGATGGTAATAGTAACAGTAACACCATAAATAAAAGTTGTGTTGAGTGGGATGGTAATAGTAACAGTAACACCATAAATAAAAGTTGTGTTGAGTGGGATGGTAATAGTAACAGTAACACCATAAATAAAAGTTACATGTTGAGTGGGATGGTAATAGTAACAGTAACACCATAAATAAATGTTGTGTTGAGTGGGATGGTAATAGTAACAGTAACACCATAAATAAAAGTTGTGTGGAGTGGGATGATAATAGTAACAGTAACACCATAAATAAAAGTTGTGTTGAGTGGGATGGTAATAGTAACAGTAACACCATAAATAAAAGTTGTGTTGAGTGGGATGGTAATAGTAACAGTAACACCATAAATAAAAGTTACATGTTGAGTGGGATGGTAATAGTAACAGTAACACCATAAATACAAGTTACATGTTGAGTGGGATGGTAATAGTAACAGTAACACCATAAATACAAGTTACATGTTGAGTGGGATGGTAATAGTAACAGTAACACCACAAATAAAAGTTGTGTTGAGTGGGATGGTAATAGTAACAGTAACACCACAAATAAAATTTGTGTTGAGTGGGATGGTAATAGTAACAGTAACACCATAATTAAAAGTTGTGTTGAGTGGGATGGTAATAGCAACAGTAACACCACAAATAAAAGTTGTGTTGAGTGGGATGGTAATAGTAACAGTAACACCATAAATAAAATTTGTGTTGAGTGGGATGGTAATAGTAACAGTAACACCACAAATAAAAGTTGTGTTGAGTGGGATGGTAATAGTAACAGTAACACCACAAATAAAAGTTGTGTTGAGTGGGATGGTAATAGTAACAGTACCACCATAAATAAAAGTTGTGTTGAGTGGGATGGTAATAGTAACAGTAACACCATAAATAAAAGTTGTGTTGAGTGGGATGGTAATAGTAACAGTACCACCATAATTAAAAGTTGTGTTGAGTGGGATGGTAATAGTAACAGTACCACCATAAATAAAAGTTGTGTTGAGTGGGATGGTAATAGTAACAGTACCACCATAATTAAAAGTTGTGTTGAGTGGGATGGTAATAGTAACAGTAACACCATAAATAAAAGTTGTGTTGAGTGGGATGGTAATAGTAACAGTACCACCATAAATAAAAGTTGTGTTGAGTGGGATGGTAATAGTAACAGTACCACCATAAATAAAAGTTGTGTTGAGTGGGATGGTAATAGTAACAGTACCACCATAATTAAAAGTTGTGTTGAGTGGGATGGTAATAGTAACAGTACCACCATAAATAAAAGTTGTGTTGAGTGGGATGGTAATAGTAACAGTAACACCATAAATAAAAGTTGTGTTGAGTGGGATGGTAATAGTAACAGTACCACCATAAATAAAAGTTGTGTTGAGTGGGATGGTAATAGTAACAGTACCACCATAATTAAAAGTTGTGTTGAGTGGGATGGTAATAGTAACAGTACCACCATAAATAAAAGTTGTGTTGAGTGGGATGGTAATAGTAACAGTAACACCATAAATAAAAGTTGTGTTGAGTGGGATGGTAATAGTAACAGTACCACCATAAATAAAAGTTGTGTTGAGTGGGATGGTAATAGTAACAGTACCACCATAAATAAAAGTTGTGTTGAGTGGGATGGTAATAGTAACAGTACCACCATACATAAAAGTTGTGTTGAGTGGGATGGTAATAGTAACAGTACCACCATAATTAAAAGTTGTGTTGAGTGGGATGGTAATAGTAACAGTACCACCATAAATAAAAGTTGTGTTGAGTGGGATGGTAATAGTAACAGTACCACCATAAATAAAAGTTGTGTTGAGTGGGATGGTAATAGTAACAGTACCACCATAAATAAAAGTTGTGTTGAGTGGGATGGTAATAGTAACAGTACCACCATAAATAAAAGTTGTGTTGAGTGGGATGGTAATAGTAACAGTACCACCATAATTAAAAGTTGTGTTGAGTGGGATGGTAATAGTAACAGTAACACCATAAATAAAAGTTGTGTTGAGTGGGATGGTAATAGTAACAGTAACACCACAAATAAAAGTTGTGGTGAGTGGGATGGTAATAGTAACAGTAACACCACAAATAAAAGTTGTGTTGAGTGGGATGATAATAGTAACAGTAACACCATAAATAAAAGTTGTGTTGAGTGGGATGGTAATAGTAACAGTAACACCATAAATAAAAGTTGTGTTGAGTGGGATGGTAATAGTAACAGTAACACCACAAATAAAAGTTGTGGTGAGTGGGATGGTAATAGTAACAGTAACACCACAAATAAAAGTTGTGTTGAGTGGGATGATAATAGTAACAGTAACACCATAAATAAAAGTTGTGTTGAGTGGGATGGTAATAGTAACAGTAACACCATAAATAAAAGTTACATGTTGAGTGGGATGGTAATAGTAACAGTAACACCATAAATACAAGTTACATGTTGAGTGGGATGGTAATAGTAACAGTAACACCATAAATACAAGTTACATGTTGAGTGGGATGGTAATAGTAACAGTAACACCACAAATAAAAGTTGTGTTGAGTGGGATGGTAATAGTAACAGTAACACCACAAATAAAATTTGTGTTGAGTGGGATGGTAATAGTAACAGTAACACCATAATTAAAAGTTGTGTTGAGTGGGATGGTAATAGCAACAGTAACACCACAAATAAAAGTTGTGTTGAGTGGGATGGTAATAGTAACAGTAACACCATAAATAAAATTTGTGTTGAGTGGGGTGGTAATAGTAACAGTAACACCACAAATAAAAGTTGTGTTGAGTGGGATGGTAATAGTAACAGTAACACCACAAATAAAAGTTGTGTTGAGTGGGATGGTAATAGTAACAGTACCACCATAAATAAAAGTTGTGTTGAGTGGGATGGTAATAGTAACAGTAACACCATAAATAAAAGTTGTGTTGAGTGGGATGGTAATAGTAACAGTACCACCATAATTAAAAGTTGTGTTGAGTGGGATGGTAATAGTAACAGTACCACCATAAATAAAAGTTGTGTTGAGTGGGATGGTAATAGTAACAGTACCACCATAATTAAAAGTTGTGTTGAGTGGGATGGTAATAGTAACAGTAACACCATAAATAAAAGTTGTGTTGAGTGGGATGGTAATAGTAACAGTACCACCATAAATAAAAGTTGTGTTGAGTGGGATGGTAATAGTAACAGTACCACCATAAATAAAAGTTGTGTTGAGTGGGATGGTAATAGTAACAGTACCACCATAATTAAAAGTTGTGTTGAGTGGGATGGTAATAGTAACAGTACCACCATAAATAAAAGTTGTGTTGAGTGGGATGGTAATAGTAACAGTAACACCATAAATAAAAGTTGTGTTGAGTGGGATGGTAATAGTAACAGTACCACCATAATTAAAAGTTGTGTTGAGTGGGATGGTAATAGTAACAGTACCACCATAAATAAAAGTTGTGTTGAGTGGGATGGTAATAGTAACAGTACCACCATAATTAAAAGTTGTGTTGAGTGGGATGGTAATAGTAACAGTACCACCATAAATAAAAGTTGTGTTGAGTGGGATGGTAATAGTAACAGTAACACCATAAATAAAAGTTGTGTTGAGTGGGATGGTAATAGTAACAGTACCACCATAAATAAAAGTTGTGTTGAGTGGGATGGTAATAGTAACAGTACCACCATAAATAAAAGTTGTGTTGAGTGGGATGGTAATAGTAACAGTACCACCATAAATAAAAGTTGTGTTGAGTGGGATGGTAATAGTAACAGTACCACCATAATTAAAAGTTGTGTTGAGTGGGATGGTAATAGTAACAGTACCACCATAAATAAAAGTTGTGTTGAGTGGGATGGTAATAGTAACAGTACCACCATAAATAAAAGTTGTGTTGAGTGGGATGGTAATAGTAACAGTACCACCATAAATAAAAGTTGTGTTGAGTGGGATGGTAATAGTAACAGTACCACCATAATTAAAAGTTGTGTTGAGTGGGATGGTAATAGTAACAGTAACACCATAAATAAAAGTTGTGTTGAGTGGGATGGTAATAGTAACAGTAACACCACAAATAAAAGTTGTGGTGAGTGGGATGGTAATAGTAACAGTAACACCACAAATAAAAGTTGTGTTGAGTGGGATGATAATAGTAACAGTAACACCATAAATAAAAGTTGTGTTGAGTGGGATGGTAATAGTAACAGTAACACCATAAATAAAAGTTATGTGTTGAGTGGGATGGTAATAGTAACAGTAACACCACAAATAAAAGTTGTGTTGAGTGGGATGGTAATAGTAACAGTAACACCACAAATAAAAGTTGTGTTGAGTGGGATGGTAATAGTAACAGTAACACCACAAATAAAAGTTGTGTTGAGTGGGATGGTAATAGTAACAGTAACACCATAAATAAATGTTATGTGATGGATAGAAATTATAATAGTGAAAACATAATATTTTTATTACTATTATGTTATGGGTATAAATTATGATATGGCAGTTCGAACAACAATATAAATAAACACTGAGTGATATGTTGAAATAATAATGATAACAATAATGTTGTAAATAACTGACAGGTGAGCAAAATTTACTGTCATGATAACAATATTTACCAAATGTCACGATACACAACATTGTCACAGAAATATCCATCTATGCCTTGGTACTTGGTGCTGCCATCTATCATGATAGAATCCATCTCTTAAAATTGCGACATGATATTGGCAGCTATGGTAATGTCAAGAGACGCCTTGCTCATGTATTGCATAACTTGGAACATTCGTACAAAAAACACACGACGTTGTGAACAATAATTGCAATTATTGTATGTAAATGTTCACATAGCATTGCAGACAATTGTGCATAATAACTACAAAGGGTATTTCGATTGTTCATAGTAAGGGTAATAGCGGGCTGCATTTCTAAAAAATAAAACTGACAACTCGACCATGGTGTCGTAGATGGACCACTGAACGTTTGGCACAGTGCGTAGTAGGAGTAGTCTAAGATACATACAATCATACATACTCAAGCTGTATTATAGTAAGATGGTAATACTGACAATAACTAATGTGACGACTTTCAGCCGTGGAGACATTCATCATGTATACAACGGAGAACACTGTGCGAGGAATCCCGTTGCCAGACAAGGAGGGTCGACACAATGCTGAGGCCATTGTGCCTGTTGTGGCGCCCTCTCAGAAGTTTGTTGCCATCGACTACGACGCAAGCGAAAACTACATCTACTTCTCGGAAGTGCGTAAAGACATCATCTATCGAATCCACCCTGATGGCTCAGGTAATGTGCATTCAGTGTCATCCGTCATATCCTGTTTTGTTGTATGTGACAGGTGACTAAGCAGTGTCAGCATTGAGTCTGTAGGAGATATGATATAATTTTGGCATTACCTGATCCTCCACAGTTCCTCAGCCCACTCATTCAGCTGTTGACAACTTGATATCAATAACCAATTTCAGGCTGCCTGGAAAACCTCATAATATAACACTGACTGTATGGTCGTTGTCACCAAAAGTTTACCTTATTCATTCATCTATTAGTCTCATAACATATTTAAAATACCAGTCAAACACAATGTTAAGTCACCATGTGAATACAATTTTGTGTTAACAATAAACACAATTGAGCAAATTCTTGTTATTGATTGATTGCTGTTAGATCAACAAAACATGTTGCAGAGTTGTTGTTTTGTAAAACATTGGAGAACTTAGAAAATGGGTCTGCAGTGTAGTAATACATGGAACTACTTGTTTGCTCCCAGGCAAAGAGATGGTCGTGATGAAGCGACTGCGGAGTGTCGAGGGTCTCGCCATTGACTGGGTGTCGAAGAACCTCTACTTCACTGACAATGTGTTTGGCTTCATCTCAGTGGTTCGACTCAAAAGCATCAACTTCAGCGACCGGCGCGAGATCATCACTAATCTTGGCAATCCTCGAGCCATTGTTGTGGACCCAAACGTGGGGTGCGTGCATATTTTTTAATTTTAGTTTTGTCCCACGGAGGAGTTCATAACTTCACCCAGCCCTGGCCTACCTATATAGTATTACACTTTACTCCATGTGATCCTGCTAATTCTTATTTGTTCACTCCTCTCTTTTCTCCCAATGGTTTTGACGTTTTCCTAAAATTGCTTAAATCTTGTTGATACATCGTTGATAATATTAGGAATGTAACTGCCGCCGCGCAATAATTAATCAAAGGTCTATCATCGTAAGATCGTCATTCTCCCATTGGAATGCAAAAGCTAGCACTATTTAACAAGATTTTAACAAGATTGTCATCTCAAACAACAAGTTCCAGATGGCAAGTGGCCAAGCAAGCCATTGGCTTATCGAGAGTCCAACAATTTTCTCATCTATGTGTAGCCCGCCCTTATCAGATATCTGTCAATTCTATTTTTAAACATATTCACGCTAGTAGCATTAACACAATCATTTGGCAGTTTTTTCCATTCATTTATCACCCTCTGTAAGAAAGAGTACTTTCTCATGTCCAACCTACACTGCTTAACTAATGCTGCTTTGTGTCCTCTTGTTCTACTGCCTTCTTTAAGTTTGAAGAACATATTCCTGTCAACATCCTCATAACCGTTCACTATTTTAAATACTTCTATTTGGTCTCCTCTTAGTCTCCTGGCCTCTAGTGTTGTCAAACCATATTGTAATAAGCGACTTTCATAACTAAGGTCTCTCAATTCTGGAATCATTTTAGTTGCTCTTCGTTGTATTCTTTCTAGCTTGTCTATGTCTTTTTTACGATATGGCCTCCATGCTTGAATACACTATTCCAAATGTGGTCTAACTATTGCTTTGTACAGGGGTACAATTAGATGTTTCTCCTTATACGTGATAGTTCTCCTAATTAGCCCTAGAATTTGATTTCCTTTCGAAGCAGCAATCCCACATTGCTCTGAAACTTTCATGTCAGCACTAAATGTTACTCCTAAGTCCTTTTCTTGTGTGGTTCTACCTAGTACAGCATCCCCCATTTTATATTCCTCGTCCATATTTCCATGTCCTATGTATATACATTTACACTTCCCAAAATTGAATAACATTTGCCATTTTTCTGACCATTTAACTAATTTTTCTAGATCATCCTGTAAACTTTGTTTTTCTGTATCATTAGTAACCTTTCTGAATACTTTTGTGTCATCTGCAAATTTCAGTACTTTGCTAGATATGTCATCCTCCAAATCATTTATATATATTAAAAACAGTATAGGGCCTAATACTGATCCCTGTGGTACCCCACTCAGAACAGATTTCCAGTTTGAAATCTCACCATCTACTATTACTCTCTGTCTTCTGTGTGTAAGCCACTCTTCTATCCAGTTGATTACATCATTACCTATACCATGAGTTTTTAGTTTAAGTAATAATCCTTGATGTGGCACTTTATTGAAAGCTTTCTGAAAATCTAAGTAGACAACATCCATTGGTGACCCGTCATCTACCCACTTTGTAATTTCTTCCAAAAAACATAAGAGATTGGTTAGACATGACCTTGCTTTTAGGAATCCATGTTGAGATGTATTTATTAATTTATGTTTTACAAGGAATTCCACCATGTGGTCTCTAATTAATGTTTCGAGTAATTTACATACAACTGATGTTAAACTCACTGGTCTGTAATTTTCTGGCTTCTTCCTCGATCCCTTCTTAAATAGCGGTGTAATGTTTGCTTCTTTCCATTCTGAAGGAACTATTCCTTCTAGTGACAAGTTAAACAATTTTGCAAGTGGTGTACTAATTTGCTCAACAATTTCCTTAAGCAGTTTTGGTGGTATCCCATCAACTCCAGGTGATTTATTAGCTTTCATCTTCTTAATTTTCTTTGCTATCATTTCAGGAGTTACAAATAACTGCCCTAAATGTTCTGATTTATTGCCCTCAAATTTAGTCAATGGAACTGGAAGTGAGCTGATATCTTCTGTGGTAAAAACTGAGCTGAAATACTCATTCAGGACCTCTGCCATTTGGAACCCGTCTGAAATTATGTTTCACTGTTGTTTTCCAGTGGTCCGACCTTATCTCGAACTTTCTGTTTACTCCTTACATAAGCATAGAAACTCTTGCTGTAATTTTTTATATTACCTGCCAATTTTTGTTCAAAGGTTCTTTTAGATTTTCTAATTTCAGTTGTAGCTAGGTTAAGTGCCTCTTTGTAGTTTGTGTAGTCTACATTTCCAGTATGTTTATAGACCCTCCACATCATCTGTTTGTGAGTAATTTTTCTAATAGTCTCTTTTGACAGGTGTTTTTTCCTGGACCTTTTCCCTTGTTTTCTTAATGGAACAAATTTCTCAATAATGCCTTCAATCTCATATTTTAAACAAGTCCAGCATTCTGTTGCTGTATTGTTCTTCAGCAAGTTATTCCAATCTATATTTGCTAGATATGGTAGTATGAATGAAATTAAATTTATTAGACCAATAATTACAAGTACATATTATAATTTACTATATACAATAGGACAGGAGACTCCCTTTAAGGCATTTAAATGCCGCTACCACGAGAGCCCCCTTGAATAATAATTGTAGTATAATAATAGTAATAATGCATTTACAGAGTAATTTAGCTAATAATAAAGATTACAATCAAAAGTTCATACAGTAGCTGATATATACATGTGCACATATACACATATAATAAGCAAAAAAATAAATAAAAAAATGCATCAATAGACATTACAATAAAATTATTTTAAAGACAACATTTAATCTGCCAAGATATAATTAGCTAGTAACTAATAATTGAATATGTTTAAAACTAAGTATAATTAAAAATAATTGTAGGGCTGTCAGCATGTAGGTTAGTACCATACTATGTGAGTTTCTTGTTAAAGAAACTTTGAGATACCTTTCAGAGTCTCTTTGTATGCTCGACGGAACTTTCATGACCTTCTTGGTAACTTTTTCGGCATCTTTAACAAGATTTAACAAGATTTAACAAGATTGCCATCTCGAACAACAAGTTCCAGATGGCAAGTGGACAAGGAAGCCATTGGCTTATCGAGAGTCCAACAATTTTCTCATCTATGTGTAGCCCGCCCTTATCAGATATCTGTCAATTCTATTTTTAAACATATTCACACTACTAGCATTAACACAATCGTTTGGCAGTTTGTTCCATTCATTTATCACCCTCTGTGAGAATGAGTACTTTCTCATGTCCAACCTACACTGCTCCTTAACTAATGCTGCTTTGTGTCCTCTGGTTCTACTGCCTTCTTTAAGTTTGAAGAACATATTCCTATCAACATCCTCATAACCGTTCACTATTTTAAACACTTCTATTTGGTCTCCTCTTAGTCTCCTGGTCTCTAGTGTTATCAAACCACATTGTAATAAGCGACTTTCGTAACTAAGGTCTCTTAATTCTGGAATCATCTTAGTTGCTCTTCGTTGTATTCTTTCTAGCTTATCTATGTCTTTTTTACGATATGGCCTCCATGCTTGAATACAATATTCCAAATGTGGTCTAACTATTGCTTTGTACAGGGGTACAATTAGATGTTTCTCCTTATATGTGATAGTTCTCCTAATTAGGCCTAGAATTTGATTTCCTTTCGAAGCAGCAATCCCACATTGCTCTGA
Source organism: Lamellibrachia columna (assembly GCA_963662155.1). Taxonomy (NCBI): domain Eukaryota; kingdom Metazoa; phylum Annelida; class Polychaeta; order Sabellida; family Siboglinidae; genus Lamellibrachia; species Lamellibrachia columna. The sequence continues at coordinate 7,209,629 of OY759271.1, read as the reverse complement.
AACTTTCATGTCAGCATTAAATGTTACTCCTAAATCCTTTTCTTGTGTGGTTCTACCTAGTACAGCATCCCCCATTTTATATTCCTCGTCCATATTTCCATGTCCTATGTGTATACATTTACACTTCCCAAAATTGAATAACATTTGCCATTTTTCTGACCATTTAGCTAATTTGTCTAGATCATCCTGTAAACTTTGTTTATCTGTATCATTAGTAACCCTTCTGAATACTTTTGTGTCATCTGCAAATTTGAGTACTTTGCTAGATATGTCATCCTCCAAATCATTTATATATATTAAAAACAGTATAGGGCCTAACACTGATCCCTGTGGTACCCCACTCAAAACAGATTTCCAGTTTGAAATCTTACCATCTACTATTACTCTCTGTCTTCTGTGTGTAAGCCACTTTTCTATCCAGTTGATTACATCATTGCCTATACCATGGGCTTTTAGTTTAAGTAACAATCTTTGATGTGGCACTCTGACTGAAGATGTGTCCAAAGAGTGTTACAGAAACTCCATTGTGCATTCAAAGAGACTATGAAAGGTATCTTGAACTTTCTTCAATTGTTGGAACTTGATACGTCAAGTGTTTTCTTATCCAAATGCCTCTGCAGTGTGTTCCTTTGCATGTCAACCTTGATGAGTCCTGTCTTGATTGCAGCTATCTGTTTTGGACGGAGTGGCTGAGGAACGACCGACAGTCTGCACGCATCGGCCGCGCCCTCACAGATGGCTCCAACATCACCTACATCCGCAACCACCAACTCGGCTGGCCCAATGGCCTTGCCATTGACGTGTCCCTCGAGAGAATCTGGTGGTGTGACGCTATGTTCGACAGGTGTGGAATAGAGGGGATTTAAGTGGTCCAAGTTTGAGTGGCTGTTTTGCTTGTTTTAATTGGCCAGACTGTCCAGCCATTGGTCAATCAGGTTGGAGCTTGTGTTCAACATGATCCTTGCACCATTCATTTCATGTGGATGGCCTGTTGATCATATAATTGGGACGTTGTTGGCTAAAACATGCATATGCACAATGTCCTGTGTCTATTAAACTTAAGGTAATAGTAAAGAAGGCATATAATATTAATAATAATAAAAGTATTTTTATAGTGGCTGATCAATTGAAATTTATCTCAGGAATTTTACATACATGCAATCATAACTTACAGTCATATTAAAATAATACCAACAACGAAGAAAAAATAGAGCTACCACAAATAATACAAATTTAACATGTATAAGAGGAATCACTCGGCATATGTTGGCCACTGGCCTTGGTGAGTCGGGCAATGTTTAACACATATATCTGTAATTGTACTGTGTCGCAGACTCCAGAGTATGAAGTGGGATGGATCGGATGTGCAGACCAAGAGCACCCCCCACCTATCTCATCCATTCGGCCTCGACATTCACCAAGGTATGTCCATCCCTTTACTGATTGTTTCAAGGCTTAAAACTCCCCCCTCCTTTAGACCAGCACAAATCGGGTTTGTTGATGTTCAGATATGCAGTGCGTGAATAGTAGAAGTAATATGCACAGTCGGTGTAATAAAAGAGTGCAGATGTTTGTTAAAATCATTGAAAGAATTCCAATAGATCATGTCGGTAGCCTTATGTTATATATAGTATATTGAGCCAGACCACTTTTGCCCTATTTTTAAGAATTTTGACTGGATCCGATTAAAAATAATTTAATAGTTTGTCTAATGATTTCATCAAAACTAAATAATTTTCCCAAAATGAACTAACGTGTTGTAGTCGATACCATTTATTTTTCACGAAATGATTTTGAAACGAGACAAGCAAAAAAATCGAATTGAGGATGGACCTTTAAGACATGGACATGTGTCAACTGTTTTCAGATGTCCACGACTCAATGACCTGTCATCTTAGACGTAATTTGTTGTGTGTGTGTTGATTGGGGTCCGGAAACCGTAGAATCTTGAAAACTGTTAGGCCCAAAACAAGTAAGACGTACTCACCACAGTGATCTCACATAGTACTTTGGGCTTAGCTGATGTACTTGTGTATTTAGGGCTTAGGATTTGTTGATGTACTTAAGGCTTGGTTGATGGGAAGTACTTATGGGGTTCCCAGTTATCTACTGTGCATCTGTGTTGCCAGATTATCTCTACTACACTGATTGGCGACAGGAGATCATCGCCCGAGTGCCAAAGGTGGGGCCAGACGTAAAACTGGACAAGGTGTGGCAGGATACAAACCAACTGTTCAACGTCAAAGTCTTCAGCAAGGAAGATCAGCCGACATCATGTAAATGTCCACTGTTTTTGTTGCCTCGTGTACAGAATATGCCCCATTATTGTAGTTGTTAGTTATTAGAAGCTACTAAACTATTTTTAGTGTATGTAGTAGTCATTCTGTGGGTGGTGTCAGTGTATGTGTGACAATGAGGAAACCAGGACCAGACCATGGATAAAAGTAATTTGTTGACATATTCCAGCATTAGAAACATTTAAAACTTGGTTCAGGTCTCCCAAGTCCATCATCCTCTAAATGATAATTAATTGATAATAAATAAAAATATTGGCGCATATATATACATAGTAATATATATATATATATACTGTGTGTGTATATATATATATATATATATATATATATATATATATATATATATATATATATATATATATATAATCGAATTGAGGACAAACCTTTAAGACATGGACTCCAATAAAATGTGTCCCCTGTTTTCAGTTCAGGATACACGCGCACGCACGCACGCACGCACGCACGCACGCACGCACGCACGCACGCATTCACGCACGCACATTTATGCAATCAACAACACAGATATAGAGATATGAAAAGGCCAAATGAATTATGTTTATTGTGGGGATTAAGTGTAAGCCCACTTTTAATGAAATTTAAAACAAAGAAATGTGGGCTCCCCAACCCAACACCAGGCTGACTACGTCCGATGCGAGCCTCCTGGACGTTGGGTTCATAGTGCCCACATTTCAACACATAAAGCCTATTGTCATGGAACACCCTTAAACCAAATAGCATAATGCCCTGCATGCTATCACGCAGTCTATGAATACAAAACTACCTGCTTAAAAATACACTAGCTATAACTGGAATAACTACAAAGGTTGGGCCAATTCGCTGCCCCGTTACACAATTCACAAAACAGTTCTAAAATCCAAGGTGGAAGGGAAGCGAACTGCGCCCCCGCATTAAAACCTGTGAACACTGGGAAAGCCATAACTCCCATGTCCACTATCAAAAGTAAAAAAAATGGGAAAGCATTGAGACATGAACACTCCACTTCCACCAAAGATGTACAATTGTTGCTAACATGCGAACACACAACAGGGAGAAAGATGGGGAGGAGGGTGGGACAAATTTGAAAAGTGCGTCCACTCCGAATGCTTTCACAAAACGAAGTGGCTAGTCCGAGTTTGAAATCTGTAGCGTCGTGCAGCTAGTGCACGCTGATTGGTTCAATACATGGAGGCAGGCAAACTGGGTCACAGAGTGCGTCAACCAGCTCTGTGGAAATTAGCATAATAGAATAAATTAGCAACGGACCAATCATTAATTGTATGTGGTGTTGCTTGCATAAAAACCCATATACAAACCTGGCTGTGCCAATGTCGCATATCCCCATTTATACAATCAATAACACAACACAGATATAGACATATGAAAAGGCCAAATGAATGAATATATATATATATATATACAGGGTTGGCAAAAAAGTACTTTGTTACAATACTTGAGTAGTTATTTCAAGAAATTGGAGTGTAACGAAGTAGAATTTTGACTAAATACTTTTTACTTGTAACGAAGTAGTTTTATCTAAAGTAATGCGACTTTTTACTCCGTTACTTTTTTTTACCTCGCAATATATTTTTGTTACATTTTTTTGGCAAAACCGCTGCAGCCGGTGGCGTTTTCAAAAACTTTTCATAGTCGCCAGGCCAAAAGCTATTAATATCATTCAATCGCATGCCAGTTCACGATCATATTTGCATGCATACCTCTCTTCGGGAAATCGACACAACCACTGTTTTATATCTACGTCAGTGAACGAAGTCTGCCAAATATTGGCATAGGTCAGGTTAAGGCCGTTGACATGAAATATCACTTCGAGCACACAACGCTTGACCACCATCTCAAACCACGATGCAAATGTCTCCGTTGCACCATATAAACTATTAATTAGTAAGTTTCCAATACGTATAATAAATATTAAAATTTGCAATTTCGACAATGTATTGATAATCCCCATACACTGACACAATTATGATATTCGTGAGAGAACGCGCATCGTGGAACGAGAACCGGTTTTCGCCCATTGGCATTGTCAGCAATGGCCTTACCGGCTTACGTCAGCATTAAACAGCATTTTACTTTCACGAATAAAATTCATATTGAGATGTTTAATGAATTCATAATAATGATTACTCTACAGAACTAAACAGTAAAGAATTGATACCATTTGGCAGCATCTTTTACCAGCAATGGCTTATTCAAGCTGACCCATAAATAATATCAAAGACAGTGACAAGGGCCCTGACAGGTCACTTTTAATTTTAATTAGCAACAGCATTGCTCTGTTGTACTGGTCTGTCTTCTGATCAATTCTAGCCCCAGCTGGTACCAGGTAACCAACACAGCTAGCTGCTAAAGCCTGTTGTTTCAATGTTTGTGTGAGCTGATAAGACATGTCTGGGAAGACATGAGAAGGTGGGGGTTCACAAGCCAGATGGATTCATCAGCTAGGCATCAAATGTCTTTGTTAATTTTACTATGGGCAGTGCTAGGTTGTATTACCTCTGACCAGTTTCCCTGAGAGGCTACTACTAGTACTGGACTGACCCTCTACCTACTCAGATACAATCACATCTGCGTATACATATCCTGTTGTACAATCTAGCTCCTCCCATACCTCAGTGAAACAGGTGGATAAAAAGACAGATTGTGCCTCATCATTAATCAAGTTCTGTATTTAACTGAAATTATTTGATGGTGTGAGCACTCATTAAAGATAATGTAATTTTCCAACCATCCAAGTGAGCATCGTGTTCAATGGTGGCAGACCGATTGACCAGCTGAGGCTGTCTGGGAGCACATTGTTATAGGCAGAGTGGTTGCAAAACAGTTGTCAGATGCAAGTTGTGTAATTTATATAATATTACTCATGATTTTGTTGTTATTTCTAAGTGTTGTACTTTTACTTCTACTTTTACTTCACATACTTTTGAAAAGTAGTAGTTTTACTTTTTACTCAAGTACTTTTTTTACAAAGTAATTTTATTTTTACTGAAGTAGTTTTTAGGTGAATTACTTTTACTTTTACTCAAGTACAAAATTAAAGTAATTCAGTCAACCTTGTATATATATATATATATATATATATATATATATATATATATATATATATATATATATATATATATATATATATATATATATAATATATATATATATATATATATATATATATATATATATAATATATATATATATATATATATATATATATATATAATATATATATATATATATATATGACATTAATTAGCTAAGTAAAAAATAATACATTTTTAAAAACATTACTTATACATATATATATATGTAGACATAGTAAATATATTTAAATGTAAAATTAATGACCATGTTCTCGCTTCCAGCACGGAACCCATGTCGACAGAGAAACGGGGATTGCTCCCACTTCTGTTTTCCGGTCCGCCACAGCATGGGGCTGTTCCCCATGGCAAGTATCGACCGCCACTGCGGCTGTCCTCAAGGCAAGATGATCAACACAGCTGACCAGAGGACATGTATCGACAACCCCAATGAAAAGATGCCTGAAGCTTGCCCGCCAACATCCTTCGAGTGCGACAACAGGCGATGTGTTCTCAAAAACTTCATGTGCGATGGAGACAACGACTGCATGGATAATTCTGATGAGAGAGGGTGTGCAGGTGGGAGTTACACCAATTTCTATTTTTATGGCGTATTTTGTTTTCATGAAATGCAAATAGCTACATTGAGAAACAAACTGTGGTTACATTGAATAACAAACTTTGATTGGCTGTCATCATTAAAACATGAACTATGACATTGTTAATTTAGATGTACTTTGAGATGGAAAAGTTGAGGAATTTTTAATGTACAAAACCCCAACTAGCTCTGTATGAGTTAGTTAACCATCACAAATTTGTGGGCCCTTTACCAGGACCACTAAGTAAATGGTGTGCATAATAATATTCTAGCAAACTTAAAAAAAATTATGAGCATTCAAGTTTTCATATTTGTCTCGGTATGAATTGATTCACATCTTACACATATGATTCATATGAAATGGACATATTTATATATTCAACATTTTTTTTTTATTGTAATGATGTATTTGGTATCATTTGGAAAAGTTTAAGCATATAAAAAGATATTTCATATAAATGATTTAAAAAGATACTACTTAGACAGTGTGGCTTTTATAATAACAACCAGGTTTGGTCGTTGTAGGACCTCAACGACCATTGGTTAACATTTTTACAAGATAATATTACAAGATAACATTACTATAATTATGTTCATCAATTTAATAATTTTTTAGTGAATCTCCAAGTATGTTTTTTCTATTTACAGAATAAATTATGTTGTTGACTTTGTGTCAAATAAAACCCTTCCTGAATCGTAATATTATTGATAGATTTTTCTTGTGTTCTTAAAACTATGTTTCATTTTTAACATTCCTGTTGTTGACTTTTAAATATTTAAAAACTAAATACAGAATACTGTCTGGAACTGGCTAGTTAATCCAGACGAGTTATATTTGAAAATGGCTCCTATGCCCACACTGTCTACAACATTGAATTAAAATAAAGTTAATATTGGGAGTACGGCTGGCTGGGAAATCAAGGCTGGCTGAAGGAGCGGCACAGAACTAATTATTTTACTCCTGACTAGACAAGACGATTTGCTTGCAGTCAGAACATGTTCCCCGGTTGCGTTCCGCTGTGACAACAACAAGTGTATCCCGAAGCGGTGGCAGTGTGATGGGGACAATGACTGCGGTGACGGCTCCGATGAACGTAGCTGTGGTATGTTGTTGTTGTTGTTGTTGTTGTTGTTGTTGTTCTCCTCTCTGTCCCTGAACTCCAGGGTGAGGCTGGCATCGATACTGGTCGATGTGTTTTGTTTCTCCTTCTGTCTGTCCTTCTGCCGTCTCCACCAGTCGTCTCCACTCCCCTTCAAAATTTGCAAAACCATCCTACATACATACATACGCACATACATACACTAGCTGGATCATAGTAAAATTGATCATATATCCTATTTAGCCTTAATTATTATATTCAAGGATAGTTATGCTATCACTTTTATTATTAATTATTCATGTAGACAATCTGGAGCTTTTTAAAGGTTCCTCCTTGATTAGATTTTTTGCTCGTCTCATTTCAAATTCATTTTGTGAAAATTCAAACCTACCCAGTATCCATGCTAGCTTGTTTGTGCAACTTTTCTATGTAGTTTTTGTGAAATAAAAAAAATTATTACATTATTTAAAGCTTGATCATGTGATCGGCAAGAGAATGGAAGTTACGCTCATGATCAGCGTTGACCCCATAACGTGTTTACCAGTTTTGGATATCCACTATTTAGAGCACTACCAGATCTGACGACTAAAGCCAATTCTTTCGATGATTTGAACAAAAATACGCACATTTTTATTAAACCCACTGCGGAAATTACGTAAACTATTCACACACTACATATTAGGAGGTCAAATTGTTGAGGATGGAGTTATAACGATAATGTACAGTAGGATATATTCATTATCAGTGTAAAATGAATTGATAAGAAAAAGAAAATGGCCTTCAGGATTTCAAATTATCTTGTGTCATTATGCAGGGAATATGACATGTTCGGTACATGAGTTCAGATGTCAATCGGGGCGATGCATCCCCAGGTCGGCCATCTGTGACACGGACAATGACTGTCATGACGGCTCAGATGAAACTTATGAACTATGCGGTGAGCGTCCACCATCACATTTCACTTTGTGCTAAGCATGATGTAGTATGATAATGCCATTAATAATGTTTATTTATTTAAAGTAAGAATAGGCACGGAACAGTTGATTTAGCTGATATGTTCTGATTTGAATTTGTTTGTAAGATGTCATAACTAAAACCTAGAATGTAGGGGGCTAAATCCTAATTAAAATCGGTAAGTTTAATTTTGAATCTGTCATGTTTTGTGACAATCATTAATTAATTTGACAATATTTGAATTGTTATTATTTTGTGTTATATTTATTTTAAAAGGATTATTTTTAGTAGTATTTTAATCAATTTGTTTATTTATAAATTCTAGACATTGTTATTCATCTTTAATATCATGTGGCATGCCATAAACAACCTTGGATGTGGATCGCTAGATCTTGGATTTCGGATAAAATAGATAATTACTATTGTATATCTGGTCTCAACACAGAATACATTGACTGATATGGATTTGTTTCTGAACACACCTATTGCAGTTTACTCACTTTCAAAGTTTTCGTAACCCAAAAACTGTTGACAGTGAGAACATTTTAATAGTTGCGCTCTGAAGAAAATGTACCATATTCGACCTAGCAAGCTTACAGTATGCTTGAAAAAAATGTATCCATAAAAAAATGTCAAAGAATCTTGTTAAAAGCTTACACCCAAGTGTGTTTCAAGACAATAAGGTAACTGTTTAACACTAGTGGTGTCATTTGGTGACTAATGTAGAACAACTGAAAAGTGATGCAAACTGTTTAACACCAGATGGCAACACTGATCCTTCACTAATGTTACTTCGTGTCCTCTAGTTCTACTATCTTTCCTAAGTGAGAAAAAAAATTTCTATCAATACAGGTGAAAGGACGTGTTTGTCAAACACCTTCACGTGTGCCAACGGTCGGTGTCTGCCACAGAAATGGGTGTGTGACGGGGACAACGACTGTCGGGACAACTCCGACGAGGACCACTGTCCTACCGTCAACTGTACTCAGTCACAGTTCAAATGTCAATTCAGCAATAAATGTGTACCTAGCAAGTTCCGCTGCGATGGCGCCATTGACTGCGCAGACAAGAGTGACGAACAGAACTGCCGTAAGTACCCTGTCATGTAAGTGTCAACTCTAGTTGTGTCTGTCTTTAACCAGATGCCAAGTGGGTGAGGGAGCCATTGGCTTATCGAGAGTCCAATTCATCTACGTGTAACCTGCCTTTCTCATATATTTGTCAATTTTGTTTTTAAACATATTCACCCTGCTAACATTTACACAATCAGTAGATGATTTGCGCCATTCATTTATTGTCCTAAGTGAGAATGAATACTTTCTGATATCTAATCAACAAGTCTAGACTTGATAGTAATCGGTTGTCATTGAGAATGACCAGTAAATTAAATGTGCAACCTCATTGGTAGACCTTCAAACCTAAATATCAGTTTTCCCGTCTCACCATTAACTGCCTAAATTCACTATCGTACATGTGTCGCATTGTAGCGGTGCGACCTTCCAGTGGTTGTCATGCCGACGAATTCTCCTGCGGGGTCGGAGGTTGCATTCCAAATACGTGGAAATGCGATAAACACGAGGATTGCGAGGATGGGTCAGACGAGGCAGACTGTGGTGAGTCCTCACTACCTCATCTCATGCAACCAACAGTGCAGTAGTGTTAGGTCAGACGAGGCAGACTGTGGTGAGTCCTCACTACCTCATCTCCTGCGACCAACAGTGCAGTAGTGTTAGGTCAGACGAGGCAGACTGGTGAGTCCTCACTACCTCATCTCATGCGACCAACAGTGCAGTAGTGTTAGGTCAGACGAGGCAGACTGTGGTGAGTCCTCACTACCTCATCTCATGCGACCAACAGTGCAGTAGTGATAGGAGGACGTTGATAATAGCAGTGATTACCATAGTTGCATGATAATTTATAATTTAATAATGAATTTTTCCTTATTTTATTCACATTAGTTAGCAGTGTTTAAAAAACACAATCTTAATTTGACTATTTAATATATTTTAATACACAGATATATATTAAATTATTTATTAGTGTTATTATGTATGTATATTTATATATTTTTTATTATTATTTTATTATATTGGTATATAAATGGTTTGTTTGACCTCTCATCCAAGTAGATAGTTACAAAATTGTCAGAAACTCGAGCTGAGCGTTGCATCAAAACGTTGGGCTATCTCGAAATCTATATATTTATATATTATTTACATAATATATAGATTTCGAGATCGCTAATAATATTTCATCAAGTTGTCAACAGGTGGAGCTAAGAAGGAAAACACAGCTAAAAGATAAGTCAGTTCTGTGTTTGTCATGTGAAGTTGCCTAGCATCAATGTTGAACTGGACGTTGAAGTGAGAATGTCACAGGTGTCTTTGTGTCCGTGTTACAGCCAAGGTGACATGTCCCCCGTCGTTCTTCCGCTGTGACAATGGCCGCTGTATCTGGCCCAAGTGGAAATGTGATGGTGACAACGACTGCGGAGACAACTCAGACGAAAGTGCATCGTTGAATTGCAGTAAGAAACCACTTAAACTTCTTTTCTCGATTTCAATTTGGTTCTTTGCCCCGTTTCAGTTTAGTTCTTTACTAAATAAAAAATTGGATGTTTACCTCATTTCCATTTTCTATTTTCAAATTGGATTGTTACATCATTTAAATTTGCTTCTTTACCCTATTTACATTTGGATGTTTACCCTATTTAAATTTAGTTCTTTACCACATTTCAATTTGGTTCTTTACCTCATTTAAATTTGATTCTTTTCTTTGTTTTATATTGGATTTTCACCTGATTTAAACGTGGTTCTTTATACAATTTAATTTTGGTTCTTTGTGTCTCATTTAATTTTGGTTCTTTACCCTTCTTAAATTTGGATCTTCACATCATTTTAATTTGGTTCTTTACCCCATTTAAATATTGTTTATACTGTAAAATATTTTTTTGATTCAGACTAGACTTATTTAGCCATGTATCTGTTTGTTATATACCACGTGTCCAACTTTGTCACACGTACAGTCTCTCACTACAAGGTTATTTTATAGTGGCTCAAAATAATGTCTATTCTTGATGCGAAATACAGTGGTTTTTTTGCTGTGCCCTGACAATAAATATATATCTCATTATATGTGTATTTGTGTCTGAATTAAAGAATTGAATTGAAATAAATAGCATTGGTGATATTGCAGTGACTCCCACACTCCCTAATTCTGTGACGTCGTTGTAGCCCTCAGTCATTATTTAGGTTCCTGCACCCTTGCCTAGAGAATTGCTCATTATGAATTGAAAGCAGACTGGTTGGTAATACAGCAATCCACGAATAAATTTATTGGATTGCCAGACGCATACATATAATTGATAGTGGTGAACACAGGGCTGATTGTACCGTAATTGAAAATGTTACGGTGTGTACAAAATGTACTGTATAGTGTGATTCTTGATTGTAGAACCCCCGCCCTTCAGCTGCAAGTGGAATGAGTGGAAGTGTCCCGGAGGCATGCGGGTGTGCATCAACAGGACCAGTGTGTGCGATGGCAACCCTGATTGTCCTAATGGAGAGGACGAAAGCCCCATCTGTAGTAAGTATTGAGATCACCTTGTCAACGGATTTATGTAAATACAAACTAATAAAAAACGTAGTTTACTGTTTGATTAAGTATATGCCCTGTTGATATTACATCCTTTTAAAATACTACAACATTGTTAGTTTTAAACCTTTCTTATATATCCACAGGATATATAAGAAAGATAGTACTTTTAAGTAAAAGTACTATCGTTGTTACAATATCATTGTTACAATACATGTAAATGTTACATGGAAGTTAGCATGTGACACTGGGATGGTTTATGTGTGACATTTGAATGCTTGCATATGACACTTGGATGGTTTGCATGTGACACTTGGATGGTTTGCATATGACACTAAATATTTGCATATGACACTTGGATGGTTTGCATGCAACACTTGGGTGGTTTGCATATGACACTTAATGTTTGCATATGACACTTGGATGGTTTGCATGTGACACTTGGATGGTTTGCATAGGACACTAAATATTTGCATATGACACTTGGATGGTTTGCATGCAACACTTGGGTGGTTTGCATATGACACTTAATGTTTGCATATGACACTTGTATGGTTTGCATATGACACTTAATGTTTGCATATGACACTTGGATGGTTTGCATGCAACACTTGGATGCATATGACACTTAATGTTTGCATATGACACTTGTATGATTTGCATATGACACTTAATGTTTGCATATGACACTTGGATGGTTTGCATGCAACACTTGGATGTTTGCACATGACACTTGGATGTTTGCACAAAACACTTGGATGTTTGCACATAACACTTGGATGTTTGCGTGTGGCACTTGGATGTTTGCATATGACACTTTGATGATGCACATGTGATACATGGATGGTTTATGTTTGATGCTTTTATGATTTATATATGACACTTGGATATTTTGTGTCACAGACGAGAACACATGTCTTAAGGATGGTGGAGGTTGCAGTCACCGCTGTCGACAGACTCCCTTTGGCGCCACCTGTTTCTGTCCATCAGGGATGGAACTAAACGGCACCAAGATATGTGTGGGTAAGACATCGCAATAGTCAGCTAAACTGTCATGTTGCACTTTCTAGGCTTCCAGCGCTGTGATTTCTGGGCATAGATGCTTTAGTCCTGTTTTAAGGCAAGACGCTGGTGGGGAAATAGCACATTTTTATTGGATTTTGACATTAAAATCATATTAACTTGTTGACATTTTCCGTTTATAAAAATTATTCAACTTGCCGTTCATGTAAGTTGTACAGTTGAAATAAAGTTGTTTATATCATAAAACATATATTTTGTGTGATGCCTATCGTTGTGAAGTCTTTGTTTCTGTCAAATGAAGCGTGAATAATCGAATTTTGATGCGTGTTCGAACATCGCTTGCATAACAACGCATGAAGTAATTTCAACATGGCGGATACCTATGGAAAGGCCTGTTTTCGCAGAGCATCATTGTAGTAACCATTGAAAAATACTCCCGAAGGCAGCCGAGGAATCCCGACTATCAATGAGCCACACGGAGACAAAGAAATTATCATAAACCTCGAGCATTGGCTAGATTATGTCACGTGGTGGGATTCCCTTGGGGTTCCGTAGCGCCAATTGGTTTGCGCGATGGAAGGCCACACCCGTTCGCTTGAGTCATCTGTGTTTACAGTCGATATTTTACTCCCGCGTTACTAGTTGTTTTATTCGTGTAAAACAATATAATGTCGTTGGTAATTTGTACTCTGAAGCGTGGGCAGAGCACTGCAAAGAAGCGTAGGTGTGTACTTCTGCAGAAAGCGCGCGCAGCGAAAAGTTTGCGGAAGGAATCTGCCATCGAACCCGGGACTTCGACCACGCCATCCACTTGCGCAGTGCCAGCGCTGCCTGAAGTAAGTTCAGTTCCTTAGATTCCATGTAGTTACCTGTACACTTATATGGGAAACAGCATTGGTATATATATATATATACACATATATATATATATATATATATATATATATATTATATATATATATATATATATATATATATATATATATATATATATATATGTATATATATATATTATATATAATCAGCTTCACTGTTTGTATTGCAGACTATATAACATTACATTGCATACATGAAATAAATCGTCATTATCTATTTGCTTCCAGACATCAGGTCATGCAGCACCATCTATTTCCCACAAGACATCTGCTACGGAGAGGAAGTTTGGCTATGCCAAAGTTCTGGAAGTGATGGGAGTGACCTGCCTTCCTGGTGCTGTGAACACTACTTGTACGCTGTTGTGTGCTGCCTGCACTTGTCAAGGACCTTGTGTGCATGCAGTGTGGAGGCTGCTTCCTCACCAACCGTGTCACCGACTCCTATCTAGGCATGGTGTCTACCCTTGAGAATGTACTGCATGGCATGCGATGAGGTTCTGGATTCAACCTTCTCGTCTGACCGCATCAGTGGTTGCAAGGCGTTCAACAAGCCGTTCGTCATGATAAGGTCGATTGTCACAGCAACACAGGACATGGGTGTTGGGCATGGTGGCTTGACGAAGTTGTGTTGCTACCTTGACACACCTGTGATGCACGAGTCGGCCCAGATTGTCTGGAAGGTGTATAAGGAATTCGACCCATCAGTTGACGAATCCGGCGTCATCGACCATCGACCTCACCGTCAGCTACAACGGATCTTGGATGAAGCGAGGTCGAAGGTTGTCATATGGCATGGGATGCGTCATTGAGGTGGTGACAGGCCTTGTCATCGACTTCGGCATCATGTCGCTGTATTGTCAGAGCTGCGCCTATGCTATGGGGGCAGGAAGACGAAGGCATTCCAGAAAGGGCAGGAGAAGCACAGGAACTGCAACTGCAACTACACGGGATCCTCCGGTGGCATGGAGGTGGAGGCAGCAGAGATGTTGTGGGGGCAGTCACTCTTCTTCACAACTTCCGCTACACGACATTGCTCTCTGAATGCGACTCGCAGAAGCCCAAGCACCTGTGCGACCTGAATGTGTACCCAGCAGTGCCCATCAATAAGGAGGAGTGCGTCAACCACGTCGCCAAGAGGATGGGCACTGCACTCCGCAAGTTGGCGTCAGAGGGAAAGAAGGCTGGCACAACTCTCGGTGGACGTCTGACCCAAGCGACCATTACAAAGCTGACCGGGTACTCGATTCGTAGCCATCCCGGTGACACAGTTGCGATGCGCCATGCTGTCTTCGCCACGTTCTTCCATGCCGCGTCTACCGACGAAGAACCACACCACAACCACTGCCCAGTTGGCCGAGACAGCTGGTGCTTCTTCCAACAGGCACTGGCAATGGAAGAAGAGCCAGGCCCGCAATGTGACAATGTCGGCACTCCTCTGTCCAAGGACGTCGCGGAGCACGTGAAGGACGTGTATGTTCGACTCGGCCACCCTGAGTTGAACCGGTGCCACAATGTCAAGACCCAGAGCTCTAACGGGTTCGTTGGACTGGACAGGGTTCGTTGGACTGACACGTGTCTTGGCGGCGACATGTGTTGCGGTTGCCGAGTTCAACCAGGGGGTCGTGTCGACGGTGGCCCGCACCTTCGATGTCATGGGGATGACAAGTGGGCGACAGACAAGACTTTACCATATACATCATGTTTACAG
The DNA here is from genome assembly GCA_963662155.1 of Lamellibrachia columna. NCBI lineage: Eukaryota > Metazoa > Annelida > Polychaeta > Sabellida > Siboglinidae > Lamellibrachia > Lamellibrachia columna. The sequence goes on along the minus strand of OY759271.1, from coordinate 7,194,394 downwards.
AAAATAAAAGTTTTCCACATGTGTGCAGTAAACTAGTGATTGTTTTGCTAAATTTCTGTAAACGTCGTCCTATTACCATGAGCTACTTAAATCTGCATTATGTTAGTTTCTGTGAAATATAATGGTTTTATCATGATACAAGTTGATAGAGGACAGTTTGTATGACATATGTGCAAAGAATTGTTCATTTGAATAAGTTTATAGAAGTTGAACTGTGTTCCTCAATGTATATAAACTTTGAATGTGATTTTCTCAAAAACGTGTTTTGTACCGAACCTGTTACTTTCAACCGAGAGTCATTTTGTTATTTTTAAGCAGAATCATTTTAAACTTCTCATAGTGTACCACGATACTGTCCTGTTCAATACCTATAGAGCAGTTTTTTGGAAATACTGCCTGTTTTCCCAATATAAGCCATTGAATGTAGGCTGATGTACCCATTTCCTATGACGAAAGTGAAAACAATCATTAAAAAAGTTTGATCAATAATAGAAAATTCACTCTATAGATACACCTTAGAGTTGTATAAGGCAACTGCATACCAAATTTGAAGCATCTATGGCAAGTAGTTTCCAAATGAAGCTCGTTCCATTTAAAATTCAAGCTGGGCACCATACCTTGGAAAAATGCATTGAAAAATTCACAGTTGCCTAAGTTAAAAAACGAACAAGGTTATTTTTCCAGCCCTCCCCCCGCCTTAAACTTTCCATTTTTTTTTAATTGGTTCATAGTTGCAAATCTGTTTTTGTCCCAAGTTGTGTCCATAAATAGTGAACATTGTTTGTGTATGATTTTCCAGGTGTTCTAACCATATTGGTTGATAATACCAAAATTCTTAATTTCCGTGTTCCAAGAAAAAGTCTAAAGTTAGATTTACTTGCTACTGCGTTTGATATTGTTGAACATTCTTCAGAATATTTTTATTTTATAATACAACAGTTCTTAATACTATACCCATACTCGATTGATTGCAATCATCTGTACTGAGAATGCCATCTTGATAAGATAGAAAGATAATCAAAGATAATACAAATGTTTGATATGGTAGTAAACACTGCAGTGCTATATACTGCTTTTGGTGTTGTGGATTACACGCAGTTTGTCACTGTCACGTGGTGTTGTTGCAGACAAGAATGAGTGTGACCCGCCAGGACTGTGCAGTCAGGTCTGCACGAACACTAAGAACTCGTACAAGTGTGACTGCGTGGACGAATACACACTCATGCCCAACAGACACACCTGTAAAGTCACAAGTAAGTACCTGGTCCAACTGACATTATGCAAAGTCACGAGTCAGTACTTAGTCCAACTGAAATACTGCAAAGTCACAAGTGAGTACTTGGTCCAACTGACGTAATGCAAAGTCACAAGTAATACTTGGTCTAACTGAAAAACTGCAAAGTCACATGACAGAACTTGGTCCAGCTGGCATAATGCAAAGTCACAAGTAAGTACTTGGTCCAACTGACATACTACAAAGTCACAAGTGAGTACTTGGTCCAGCTAACATAATGCAAAGTCAGAAGTAAGTACTCGGTCTAACTGAAAAAACTGCAAAGTCACATGAAAGAACTTGGTCCAATTGACCTACTGCAAAGTCACAAGTAAGTACTTGGTCCAACTAACATAATGCAAAGTCACAAGTAAGTATTTGATCCAAATGTCGCATTACACAGTCAGAAGTTAATACTTAACTGAAAAACTGTGAAGTCCCAAGTCTGAAGTCCTTTTAACATTGTGAATGCAAAAATGGAGTAATCCTCCTCCTTTGTTTTAGATGATTCTACTCCAATTCTGATCGTCGCAAATCACAAGCGCCTGTTAAAGGTGAGCGTACAGCAGAATATGGCTGTTCAGTTGACAGACATTGCGACGGAAACCATGAAGAATGTTATCTCGATTGATGTTGACATGGAAATGGAAACAATCTACTGGGGTGACGCCGGCAATAACAAGATCTACTCGTCGAGACTTGACGGTCGCAATGAGACAGTGGTGAGTGTCGTAGTTTGTTGACGCATCATGAACAAGTGACGCTGGTGGTGACATTGTTTGTCAAGTTAGATATAATGTAGAATTTCTTATGACCACAACTAACAGGTTTACTCGCTATGACATTTCGGCAACCACCGCCTTCCTCCGTAAATGAATTCTGGGACTACTTAGTTGTTCAGGTCACCAGATGTTATGGCTGTCCCTTACATGGCTGAATTGGTATCTCCCATTGTCTTGGTTCATGATCAGTATTGTTTTCTTGATCCATAGAGCCTCCTATGTCCATCTGATATGGACTTGATAATTGTTATTGCTTACTTTTGATGTATGATATATGAATGTCGCACATGTAACTGAAATAACACTGACATGACAAAATAACTTAACGTAGCTGGGGTGGCTATTATATGCTTGTCTTGAATTGATTAGTTTCAGTAGAAGTTTTAAAGATAAATTAACCATTTCTTCACAGATTGTAGATGAAATATACCAGATTAAAAACATTTGGAGTTTTTTTATTTATTTGGTTATGCTACAAGGTTTTAAAAAAAAAAATTTATGTGAAAAAATAGCCACCAAAACGAAGTTTAATAATTTTGAGACATTCCCCAAAGAAATAAATGACATCTATAAGCATGACAGTGTAACTGATAACTTTATAGCAGATTTTGGTTACCATAAACCAATTATGTCTGCTACACCACCGTGAATGAATTAAGCAACAGTTGAATGACAGCCGAAAGTGGCAGTGTATTTTTGACACAAACCCTTCACCAATCGTAATTTACTGCAGTATTACGTTGCGTGCACGTAAGGTGCGTTCATACGCAAAAAATTACAACATCGTGAGTGTTGTAGTTTTTCTCTAACAATATTTGAAACATCATTTCCTGGTTATTAATGAAAACACAATCTCAACAAATGCTTGTTTTTGTGGTGAAATTTACAGTTTTTCACTGGCGTTTTATGTATTGTTGACAAAACATAATGGCCATTTGTAATATTGACATGTCCCCTTAATTTGCTGCCACAATAGCCCTTGAATCTGTACGTGTAATGTGTTGTCGTCTGTGGTATCTGGTTACGCCAGCCATCTAACAAACATGTGGCAGGGTGTGTGTATGGTCATTTTGATTGGCCCATTATCTCGCGGGGTCACCAGGTCACATACTCGTTGGCATTTCCGATCATGTCAAAGGCATGATAAACTACGTTAACACTCACTGAATGCTGATATTTTCTGCTCTAAGTACATGATTTAGTTAGGTAGATAAAATACTGATCTGTACTAGCATTACAGTAGCCAGATAATTTGGTCCGCTTTCACGACAAACGAATGTAGCTGGTTTGAACATCGTAGCACATACGGTCGTTACTATGGAAACATTGTCGCATTTCCGGGAACAATGAATGGAACAAATTATCTACAGATTGTGGAAATCAAGAATGTTTAAAAACAGAATTGACAAATATCTCCGGAGGGCGGGTTACACAGAGATGAACAATTGTTGGACTCTCAATAAGCCAATGGCTTCCTTGTCCACTTGCCATCTGTTTTTTGCCATGATTGGCAATCTTGTTAAATCTTGTTTAATGTTGTTAACTCTTGTTAAAGTTGTTCAAATGTCGGTCAGGTGATTGACAGTGGAGTGGACGTGCCTGGAGGCTTGGCCGTCGACTGGGTAGGTCGTAACATCTACTGGACAGACTTCCTCCTCCAAACTATAGAAGTGGCCACCCTTGCCGGTGAACATCGCATGATTCTATTCGCAACGAACGTCACGGAGCCCCGCGCACTTTCACTCGACCCCCGGGAAGGGTGAGATTGGTTGTACAGTGTACAATGAAATTTTTATAGGGCACTATTGAGACCAGACCACAGTTGAACTTCCTGTTTATTATTTCCCATGAATGTAGGGCGTATTAAATTGTGATATGTGAAATTAAACAAATCATATATGACATAAGTGCAACTGAGCAGGCATATTCACAGGTTTGTTTGTAGAAGTTATTGGCTGTAAATTAGTGCATTTTTTTAGAGTTTAACAGGGGAAGGGATTTATGGGAATTTTTCTGCTGTGGGCCACAATTTAGCTGCTTTCCCCCTCTCCATTGTAACCAAGTTTGTTTAGGTGTTTAGGCATGGTCTGTTACACATTGTGGAAAAGAACTGTTTTACATCTAATTTTTAATTACACACCTTTAATTAATTTTCATCTTTGGATATATGTTATTGTAAAATCATCTGACTAAAGTCCTCATTACCTAAATCCAGCCTGTGTCTTGTACCAGTATTGTGTGCATACCATGTAACTGAAGGTAGAGTTCTACTTGCAGAGAGAGAAGACTCTTCTGGTCAGACTGGGGCTCTTACCCTCATATCGAGACTGCAGGGATGGACGGAAGTAACCGCACTGTCATTGTCTCGGAGAAGGTCTACTGGCCAAACGCCTTGACCCTTGACCTCCCTGCAAAGAGGGTTTACTTCATCGACGCTTGGCTTGACTACATCGGGTACTGCAACTACGATGGCTCGGGAAGACACGAAGTAGTGGCCAACGAACATGTGAGTGATTAGTGTTATTTAAATTATTATGTTAGTCGTGTTTAATGTTTAACTTTCTTCTTCATCTTGACTTGTCCGTCTTCCTCTTCTCTTGTGTAATAATAATAATAATAATGTTACCCATATTTTTTCTGTAATAAAAATTGCTAGTGTATAGTAGGTTTCGGTGTAAAATTTATCGCTGTGGTTAATATATAGTTAGAGCTAGTATGAAGATCTGAAAAGTATTGAATGATATTAGTAGAAGGACTATTTCATAAAAGTGTAAGTAAAAATACTGTACATAAGCAACGGACATAACTAGTTCACCACAACGCCAACTGGTGATAGAGATTATAATCTGTTATTCATTCTAGACTAAGACAATAAATTGGTTGTCAGAATGTTGTAATTCAGTAAATTTGTGGTGGCACAAGAAGATGAATCTATTCTGATTTATTATATAAACTTATGCACCAAAATGGCATCATGCACCAACCACGGTTTGAGGAGGGTAAGTAAAAAAAGAGTTTGCAGTTGTGTCACAATTATTATTCTTCCGTGTGTGTGCTTAGAGTGTCATTATTTTATAATGTAGATAATGCTATCTTAAGTCATTCATTATTTTATAATGTAGATATATACATTTTAATTACTGCTTTATTTGTACCTTTTTTCTAGTAATCCTTTTTGATATACATACATTGTTTTTTTAGTTTCTTTAAAATATTATCTAACCTAAGACGTACGCATATAATTTCAGCAAATGCATGTTTTATACCTGTACTTTTATTCAGTCGCACGATTGCAAGAAATTAATTATCATTACTAAAAGATTAATGTCAACATTTTCTGTTTGTAAATAGTATGTGCGCCACCCATTTGGGATGACAGTGTTTGAGGACCTCATGTTCTGGACGGATCACTCCAGCGGGAGTATCAATCGTTGTAACAAGTTCAAGTGTGGTAATCAGTCCATCATACGCAGAAACATCAAGCGGCCGTTCGCCATCGCCGTCTTTCACCCTGCAATACAGCCACCTGGTGAGCATATGGAAAACTATTCATTGTGGGTGCTAGTATTTGTAGTTGTGTAACCGATGAAATTTTTCTTGATTATGTGATTTAGTAGTTGTTGTTAATGATGATGAGATGACATTTGGCTGTTTGAATTTCTTGCTGTGAAATTAGTGTTGAAGAAAGCTGTGTCATTTCTCTTGTGTTTATATTGATGATCAGGGGCATATACAGCATTTGGCCCCGGGGTCGGGTTTGAGATAGTCAGCATATTTTGAACAAGTAAGAAAGGTTATCAATTAATCTTGTGGGGTCTACCCAAAAAAACAGTGCGAAAGAAAGCCACATTGGCCAATTTTTTTTGGTGTGGGTATGCCTCGTGCTTCCCTGATGTAAGTAGGCACAAACAGTTTGGCCATGCAGTCGGACACTGGATTTGACTGATTTGCTGCAAAACTAGTTAAATACAAATATTGTTACTTTTACTTGAGTGAGAATGCATGTGTTTTTCTGTGCATGCATATATGTGTGCATGCATGCGTGTGTGCTTGCATGCGTGCGCATGTGCGTACATATGTTTACCCGTATGTGTGTACCCTATGTCTAATCGTATGTGTGAACCCACGTGTGTGTGCATCCATGTGTTTGCATGTATGCAAGTGTGCATGCATACCCATGTATCTCTGTTCTGAATGTGATGGTGACAGAACAAGAAAAAAGCACGCTTCACCTCCCCTGACATGTACATTTGATGACAATTCTCAGCTGTCTGTCAATCTGTGTTTGCAGCACAGAACCCATGCGCAGGCACACCATGCAGCCACCTCTGTCTCCTGTCACCCATCACCAAGTCTGGCTACAGTTGTGCGTGTCCAGTTGGCATGGCACTCTCCAGTGACAGCCGCAGTTGTGTCACACGTAAGTGTCATGTTAGTGTCCCATAAGAAAATTCCACATTACAAATATGTCATTTCAGAAGTTATTCACAATTCAAATGTCTGACATCAAAAGTTATGTATTTTTGATCACAAATTACTATCTCACCAAGAGATATCCTTTGTTCACAAACAGATCCCCATCAAGAGTTATTTTTGTTCACAAATAAATCAAGTTATTTTGTGTTTGCAAATAAATCCCTCATCAAGAGTTATTCTTTGTACACAAATAAGTCTCACATCAAAAGTTCTCTATCCACAATGAAGCTCAAATGTAAATTAATCACACAAGCAAGTTTGTCTTTATAAATAAGAAGTTAAAACTGAGTTTTATGAGGAAAATGTCAGATGTTTCTCATAAACACTGTGCGCCTTGTTTTTTGCCAGTGTATGCAGATGGATCCACAGGTCTGAGAGACAAGGTCAAAGATTATTCTTGTTTTGATGAGCAGATCAACTACAAGTTGATCCAGAGAATTTTGTTTGTTGTTGCAGAGAACAGTGAGTGTCTGATGCTGGTAAACGGACGGCAGATCGTGGGCATTCCTTTTACATCGCAACCAGACGATGAGGGGTTTGGAGAGACGTTTGTGTCCGTAGTCGGACTAAGAGCCATCATTGACTTCGACTACGACAGCAGGAAGAATCTGATCTACTGGATTGAGCTCTCCAAGCGTGGAGGCAGTGTAAGTCATACTAGAGGTGACGTGGATCTTACCCAAACCTTTGTAGTGTTATATAGGGTTAATGACAGTATTTATGGAATTGTCTTTAACAGAAATTTCACAAAACTATCGCAAATATGTAGTTCATTTATATGTAGTTCATAAAGATTTGTCACAGCAATTGTCACATAGGTGATGGTGACATTCGTTCCCTGTCAATAAATTAATTGGTTAAGTTGCAGGAATCAATGACAAAGAGGGTCGGTTTTGAACGAAGGCAAGAAATTGCAAATCTATTACATGAGACATCACTAAATATTTTTATAATATTTTTTAATCTGTAATGCAGATGAAAATGTACTGTAGGTCAGTAAATAAATCTGTAATTTATTTCAGACAAAAGAGTACGTATAGTCTTGCTCATTGAAGTAAGACTGCCACAAGTAAACAACGTTTGTATCCAATGATGAATTGTATACTCGTTGCTTGCGTTTTCATTCAAAACATATATATATATATATATATATTTAGTTTTTGCACCAGCAATATTGCAAGTTTGTGGTTGCAATCTGTTATAATGAGTAAGCTTTTAGTAGCTTACTCATCATAAACATCATTTGGTTGAGAAACCAATTAGTGGTCATATTTCAGTGAGCAAGATTACAATAAAAAATAGTAAAAAAAATAATACTAATAAAAAGTAAAACAAATAGTAAAAGAAATAGTAAAAAGAAATAGTAAACAAATAGTAAAAAAAATAGTAAAAAAAATAGTTAAAAAAAGTAGCAGTGTAAAAATTACGCTGCATGACTGATTCATCATAATGTGGCGGTGGTGCAGAATGTGGTGCAGTCAGTGCGGTTCGATGGCACCAACAAGACGGTGGTGGTGCCTGAGGCGTTTGTCAACACCCCCACGACCCTGGCCATTGATTGGGTCTCCCGCAACATCTACTGGGCGAGCAAGAATGCGTCCACTATAGAAGTGATGTCTCTAGACAGCGAACAACACTACAGGAGGGTTGTGCTACGACACACGGGTAATGACACCGGGGTGGCAGCACCAGTCGCATTATGCGTCGACCCGATTCATGGGTGAGTGGGAGACACTAGTGTGATTGTACGACGTGTGTGATGCTCTGGGCAGTATAATGGGTAATGTTTATCTTGATGTAGTTGCTGCTGTTATTGTGCAGGAAAAACTGAGATTATGTGATATTAAACAATTATCAGTCAATTTATCTGTACAGTAGACTTGGTTGTTATTTGTTGATACGTTTCTCCCTCCATATGGGGTACTATTGCACCCATCCATCAATTTATCCATCATCTCATCTATACATTCATTCATCGAATGAATCATTCATTGACAACTTACTGGACACAAGAAATCAATTTACTAGTGTACTATTGCACCCATCCACCCACCAACCACCCATTCATCCCATCTGTCCATTCATTCATCTAATGAATCATTCATTGACAACTCACTGGACACCGGAATTCAAGTAATTTGTCAGTCAGTTTATCTGTCCATTAATCTCTCCATCCATCTGTACACCCATCCATCTGTACATACATACATCCATGTGTACATACATCCATCTGTACACCCATCCAACTGTACATACATCCATCCATCCATCTGTCATACCTTGTGTACATCCATTTATCCATTCAGATATAATAATATCCATCCAGGTATAATAATATCCATCCATCTATATACCAATCCATCTATCTGTCTATCATTCCATCAACACATAACTGTATTCAATCATAGATCCAACCATTTGTAATGATCTGTATATCCATCTGTTCACCCACCCCTACCTGTGCCCAGTAAGCTGTACTGGTTGGACGAAGGAGGACCTTGGGTTCCCCGTAAAGTTGCTGCGGCCAACCTTGATGGCAGTCAGCCAGAGATACTAGTGAAGAAAGACCTGACACATCTTGACTTCCTCTCCATCGACATCAATACTCAGGCCCTCTACTGGAGCGAGGGGCATGCTGGGAAGGTGAGTACTGGACGTATGAAAGTTTATTCGACATGCAACACATGTACGAGTGCAGCAGTTTTTGAACGGCAATCTTCGGGGACGAGATTATAGATTTTTCACATTGGTAAAATTTTTCATATACTGGTTGGTGCCAATGGGACCCCAGAATTTAAGTGAAGGACCATAAGCGAAAGCTTAGAAAAATGCCCATCTTAAGATGAAATACATATTTAAATGCAGAATATTCATTAATACAATCAATACAGAGACTCCAGTTGTTTAAGCAAATTAGCTGTATGTAACATCACTCTTGAAAACCTTCATCATTTTCATTATACAGTTTCAAACTGTACAAATATGTATCGTGCAACGACAACTTTAACTTCTTTTTAATTGTTTTATATGTAACAATCATGTAATTTCAAGTTTCAGACTGTTCCAGGTTTTGTACCTTTGACAATGATTATCAGAATCAGAAATAGTTTATTGTTGGAGACCCCTATTAAGACTGCAAGCCACCATAGAATTGGTTATACCTATACAGTTTCTGAGTGCAGCAAATAGAATAACCAAAGTTCAAAATCCGTAACCATCCCAAAAGTGTGTGTGTGTGCGTGTGCGTGTGCGTGTGTTTTCTACATGTGTGCACAATATCCATGTACCTTACTGTGTGAATTTTTAGTATTGTCTTTAGTTGCGCATGCATATGTAACAGTTCACGATCGCACATGAATTTTGATATTTATTTATAAAATTATACTTTGCATAGTTTACGAAACCTTGTAGACTATGCGTATAGAGTTTATCTTTCACAATTTGGGGGTTATCGTTTAATGGTATTGGTAGATTGTGTTTTAGAGATCGCTTTGCAAATGAATGCTTAATACCAACAATGTGAATTTCGTGTTGTCTGCTCGTTTTGTGGTTATGTATGTTTATGTTTGTAATTAACTGCCAGTGTTGTAGGTAGGCAGGTAATTTATTATCTATGAATTTATAATAAAATTTAAGTTCTTGCAATGATTGCATATCTTTGAATCTTAACAGATTCATAGTTTTAAATAGTGGTGAAGTGTGTTCATTATATTTGCTCTGTGTAATTATCCGTATTGCCTTTTTTTGAAACTTATTTATTCTTTCACATTGAAACCCCCATATTGTCAGGCAGTAATTTATTTGTGGCACAAGTAATGTATTATAAAGCATGATTTTTATTCTCAAAGGCAGTTCTTGTTTAAGTCTGTTTAGTATCCCGATTATTCTCGCGCATCTGTTTGATATATGTTCAGAGTGTTTCTTCCAATTTAAATGTGTATCCAAAGTCAGTCCAAGAAAATTAAATTCATTAACTTTTTCTATAATGATATTATTGATTTTAGGAGCGGGTGCTTCTATATGTTTTCTATGCATGTGGAAGTCCATGAATTTAGATTTAGCTATGTTTAGTGAAAGTTTAATTATTACAAGCCCTTCGTTAATTTTAAAGAGTTCTTTATTTATTAACAAATCGCTATCTGCATTTTGTGCATTTACGAAATTACTCAATGAGCTTAAAAGTCATCTACATATGATATAAAATTAAGCACTTGACTAGCCTCTGAAAAATCATTAATATATATTATGAATAATAGTGGTCCTAGAATTGAGCCCTGAGGCACACCAGTGTATCAGATTTTATGTCATAAATTTCTACAAATTGTGTTCTACTTGTTAAATAACTTTTGAATAGTTGCAATGGTACTCCTTCTGTGCCATAATATTTTTATTTATTTAGTAGAATCTTATGATTTAGGATGTCGAAAGCTTTCGACAAATCAACGAATATACTAATTGGTACCTCATTGTCCATTTTTTTAATGATTCTGTCTCTAAATCCATATTGATTATTGACAAAGAGTTTCTTGCTTTCAAAATATGAGGACAATTGATTGGCAAGGAATTTTTCCACAACAGTAATCTGAGAGTGTCATGGTAGTTCATCCTAAGAGAGTGTCATGGTAGTTCATCCTAAGAGAGTGTCATGGTAGTTCATCCTAAGAGAGTGTCATGGTAGTTCATCCTAAGAGAGTGTCATGGTAGTTCATCCTAAGAGAGTGTCATGGTAGTTCATCCTAAGAGAGTGTCATGGTAGTTCATCCTAAGAGAGTGTCATGGTAGTTCATCCTAAGAGAGTGTCATGGATTGGCAGGGTTTCCACTCACTAGTTTGGCTCGGATCTAATTTGGATGTCCCATTTCTATAATTTCCTCGTGAATGGTGGTTGCACAAGTGAACAAGAATATGAAGACAAGTGAAAGAAAAATAAACATTTCATATATGATAGTTACTCAGTAATTTACAAGAAAACAAGTAGACTCCTGGGTCTATGTAATTATTATAAGCAAATTCTATAGTAATCGGCCATTGAATTATTCACCCTGAGAAATAAATATTAATAGTGTCTAATATAACTCATCGCTGTTCAAACATCAGCCAAAACTATATCGTTATATACTCATCATGACTAAAGATAAAACACAGCTGTGTTTGTTTACGTACCTCGACATGTCTTACTATCACACAATCGTGTTTTATGAGCTACAAAGTCAGTTCCGAGGCATCTATACCTGGATAACAGTTCAGTCCCTTCTCTACATTATCAGGAACTGTTCATTCTGTCCCAGACACTTGGTGGGTTGCGAAACACTCGCGTTTCTATGGTCGTCGTGCTGCGAACATCATGCAGAGACGATTCTGTTGTCTGCCATTGTTCTAGCATATGATTCTGGCCGTCATGCCTCGAATGTAGTGCAGAGACGATTCTGCGCTCTGCTGTCACTCAGGCATACTGCTACAGTTGTCGCAACCGTCTTTCTTCGCAACGGGTGTCGCCTTGCTAGTGGCATTTTGGCTTTGCCTCGTCACTTCGATATTCACTGCGATTCTTGGCTATGGTTTTTAGTAATTTCTCATATTTCACGTGCTACTTCTTAAGTTTAGGGGAGCGTAGACCATTCTGCCTCGTCACTCAAAGTTATACATTATATACGTGGTTGACTCACATGTGTCCTTTGTTTGACATCCGGGCATACACGCTGGGCTATACGACCCTTCTCTGTCAATCACCCTGATCTGCTCACCAAGATCCTCACATGTGTATCCAGTCTCTTTTTTTACTCCTTGTTTCTGAGATAACACAAGACACTAGTTCACCAATCACCCTCTCCTAGTCTAGTCTACTAAGAAACCACTCCTTAAATATTTTTTTGGTGTAAATAACCTAAAACACCCCCTAAATAACCTAAAACACCCCCTAAATCGGGTAATGCTTCGGTCCTTGCCTACTTAATATGTATAATTCTCTAAGATAAACAAGCCCACGCCGTAGACACGGACACAGGCATGCTTGAGCAAACAAAATACATAATGCTGGTCGGCTCTAACAAAGGCCGATGCATACCTTCATACTTGAAAGGTTTAACTAATAAATGAAGAAACAGGAAATAGTTTTATATCTGATAAAAAATAGCAGAAATGCTACAGAGAGTCAACTCTCTTAATACTGTCAAAATGTATGTGACATATGTCAGACTCTGACAAAACATCCGACCCTTCACAACTATGGGGCACTGTTCATTTTTTTATGGGCCCTTATATTTTGTTATCAGACTATTGTATTCGAACATAGATTTTCTTTTTGCACAAGTGTTAAATTTAACTCGCTTTCAACGTTTTTACAAGTATCGTTTGAGTTAATTGAAAACTGAATTTTGAGACTTAGTTCTTCTTCTGCTCACCAGATGGTATAACAAGCAGGCTGCCACATACATGGCTCAGCCCCCCGTCTCGATTCATATTCTATTACATTCGTTGTGCGAAATGTACAAGTACCAACATAGTCACATGACATTGACGACACCCTCATTCCAAGCCTATCGTACTATCTGCTCACCCTTTAACCCTCTGATGTCCCCAGATTTTCAAGTACCTACTAGGGCAGCGCCGGCGTGAGACTGTGGTCGAGGGCGTTCACAACCCCCAAGGAATCGCGGTCTACCATAACAAGCTGTACTACACCCTGCCTGAGTATGAGACAGTAACGGAGCGTGACCTTGAGGGGGGTGCCACCCGGATAATCCGCAGGAATGTCTTCAACAACAGAAAACTACAGGCCTACTACCAACGACACAAAGCAGGTATTGTAGATACGTATACGTGGCGGACTGTGCTGTTGTTCCTTTTAGATATGTTCTTCCGTGTAGTTCTATTTATAAAGGGCTGTTCTTGTATTGCTTTGCTGCTTCAGCTCTTCCACTACTCCCTGTTAGCAGCCTTCCTTTCACTTGTTATCCTCCTGCACCGACAACGCTGCACACATGCTGAAGTAATTAAAAATTCCATGTAGGAGTAGAGAGGACTGAGGTTAAATGACACCGGTTTTGTGTACTGTCATATACATCAGTGTTCTTAGTTATTCCCTTAGATACAATGTCATTCATGTCATTCATGTCATTCATACACTGTCATGTCATTCATACACTGTCATTCATGTCATTCATACACTGTCATTCATGTCATTCATACACTGTCATTCATGTCATTCATGTCATTCATACACTGTCATTCATGTCATTCATACACTGTCATTCATGTCATTCATGTCATTCATACACTGTCATTCATGTTCAGACTTTATTAAACCAACTGCAACATAGAAAATATATTTTAATGTTGCATTTAAAGCAGATCTCTATCGCAATTTAGTTTCTGACCAGGAGATTGATCATGAGAAGATAACTGTCAACACATTGATGTATAACGTAATAGTGACTATGTGTAGATCTGTGTCTGTCCACCAGGAGACAGCAATGCGTGCTTGTCAAACAACGGAGGCTGTGCTCATCTGTGTTTGCCCACGGGAACCAACACGAGGCGCTGCATGTGTACCACAGGCTTCAAAATCAAAAAGGACAACGAACTAGCTTGCGAAGGTCAGTGTAATTAGGACAAATATAACTAATTGTTGCCATATTTGAGATGCATTCAAATGAATGGTAATAGATGCAATTTTATACGCTTGATTTAAATCTTGTTTGATGCCTGAAGCAACATGCATGTAAGAATTTGTTATAACCAATTCGTGTAAAACTGTTATAACAAATTAGGTATCATGACTTGTTATATTAGATAGTGCATCTTGGCTAATGACATGGCTTTCTGACTGCTTTTGAAAATGTATTAAATGCATATGCTTGCGCACGTACGCACGCACGCACACATGGATATCATTTACATTCATAGATAAAAAAAAATTAGTTTTGTGCAGCACCAATAGATGATTGGGCCATGTGATTGTCATGTGATTGTCATGTGTTCAATGTACTTTGTAGGTGTCACGTCTTTCCTGGTGGTATCTCAGGGGAAAAGAATCCGAGGATTTGATACCGATAAGAAACATGAAGAAGCCATGGTGCCCGTTGGTGGCTCAGGTAAGGGTCAAATGGATGAACATCATGATGTTTTCTTCCCGCATCAGTTCAGTCTAGTTCAGATTATGATCTGAACAATGCATACATGTTAAGTTTCAAAAATGCAAATGCAGGAGATTGATACATAAATCGGAGGAACTCGGGGTATTAGGGTATTGTCCATAAATTGGAGGGTCTCAAGGTATCAGAGAATTGCACGTCGATAAAAGTATTTCACATCCTCACCACTCATAAAAATTACCACCAGATCAGCTTTAGTTCCAAATACATTGCATAAATACACTTGCATATTAATTTAAACATTTTAACAGTAGGCAAATTCTTTGTGAACTAGTAAAATAACATTACTACTCTGATTGTTTAGGTAGAAAACCAGTTGTTCTACTCACAAAATATATTACAGTACAACAAAATTCCATTTCCTGACAGATGGTAAACCTACATATTTGCGCAGCTTAAAGTTTTGACTTAGCTCATTGACATACATGATAATGGAACTGCAAGAACGTTCAGAGAGATGTGGCATGTGATGTGATTGTATGTGGGCAGATTGGCGAATTAAACAACTCGACGTCTACATGAGGAACAACTCGATCTACTGGTGTGGAAGCAACAGCACTTCTGATAGTGGTATATACCGCGTTCATCCGGATGGATCTGGTTTCGCAGAGGTTGTGACAACTGGCATTGGACGACAGGGGATTCGTGGCATCGCGATCGACTGGGTTGCACGTAAGTATCCACTTCATATACTCCAGATTGTTGCCTGCCTTATCAACAGAAATAACAACACTTCAATAATGATAATATGTGTAATAATGTTTGACTTGAAATAGCACCAGATTCAAGATTGTTTGTGGTGCATTACAGCTTAGTAAGATTAACAACAACGTTTACAACTGCTAAGGCAACGTTTTTTTTTCTTCGGTTTATGGATCCGCCGATCACATTTTGGTGAATTAAAAAAAACAATTTAAGTTGGTTATCAGAAAACAGTAACGATCTAATGTTGACACAACGTTGAAATCCAATCAATTTGCTACATTGTTGCAACGTTGAAACCTGACATTGATCCAACTTTCAAATCCATCTACTTTTCTACATTGCAACAACATCGATGCAATGTAGAAACTCGACATCGATACAACTTTCAAATCCAACTAGTTTTTAACATTGGCACAACGTGGAAACCCGATGTTGATACATCGTTGAAACCTGACGTAGATACAACTTTCAAATCCAACTAGTTTTCAACATTACTACGACATCGGTACCCGACGTCGATACAACGTGGAAACCCGACGTCAATGCAACTTTAAAATCCAACTAGTTTTCAACATTGGTACAACGTGGAAACCCGACGTCGATACATCATTGAAACCTGACGTAGATACAACTTTCAAATCCAACTAGTTTCTGACATTGCTACAACGTGACAACCTGACGTTGAAACAACGTATTTTCAACGTCATGTTGCCTGCTGGGAAGCGGTTTATTGTTTTTTTTTATGTCCCGACGACATTCTCATGCCACTTTTTTTGGTTACAAATAATCTATTATAATAATAATTTATAAAAATCAAATATAATGTCTGAAAAACGAAATGTTCACAAAAATCGAATGTCAGAGAAGCATTGTGACGCCGAAAATATATTCACCACTCCGGGGAATGCCTTTCACGGTAGCGTTGTACCGCATTACTACGCAAACAACTCATTGTTCTCCTATTGTTAATACACAATACAAATGATCAGTCTCGTGCAAAATTGATGTGAATAATGTTCTGTAAGAGAAATGATTTTCAGAGTCATGAAAGTTTCACAACGATATATAGACGGACTATTTCCAGGCATAGCCGTAGGCCCCAGGCTGTGGTCAAGCTGTAACGTGTTGCCAACATGTTGCTATGACATTCGAACCAGCTATATTCGTTCGCCATGAAAGCGGAACATATCGTCTGGTTACGGTGATCCCAGTACACATCTTTATTATTTCTATCTAACTAAATCATGTCCTTAAACCAGCAAATATCAGCACTAACGTAGTTTATTGTGCATTTGACACTAATAGAAATGGCAACGTATATGTGACCTGGTGACCCCGCCGGATTGCGGCAGCAAATTAAGGAGACCTATCAGTATTACAATTGGCCATGTTTTGTCAACAATATGTAAAACGCCAGTGAAAAACTGTAAATTTCGACGCAAAAACAAACATTTGTTTTCATTAATAACTAAGAAATGATGCTTAATTTCTTATTTTAGAAAAACTACAATACTTACGATGTTGCAATTTGGCGTATGAACGCAACATAATACGATATCGAATTATGATTGGTGAAGGGTTTGTATCAAAAATACAATGCCACTTTAAGCTGTCATTCAACTTGCTTAATTCATTCACGATGGCATAGCAGACGTAATTCGTTTATGTTAACCAAAATATATCTTAAAGTTATCAGTGACACTGTCATACTTATATGTATGTCATTCATTTGTTTGGGGATTTTCTCAAAACGAAATAATTTCGCATTTTGGGGCAATTTTTTTACATTTACAAAAATGTAAAAAAATCTTGTAATAACCAAATCAATAAAAAACTGCAAATGTTATTCATCTGGAATATTAAGTACTATGTAATCTACAATCTGTGAAGAAATTGTTAATTTATCTTAAAAACTTCTACTGAAACTAATCAATTGAAGACAAGCATATAATATCCGTCCCAGCTACCTTAAACACCATTGTAGTAATCCATAAAAAAAACCACCCATCCTGTGTTTGACATGACAGTAAAACATCCCCTGACACTTTTTTGGGAGAGGGGGCAAGCCCCTCTCCTGAACCCCCACAAAATATTCCATTTTGGGGTTTCTAAAGGTTGGCAGCTATGAATGTAGGGTGGAACATAAACATAACAGAAACGTGGATAGTAATTGAGAATCCAATTGGAATCCTGTTTAATAATATGAAAAACAAATAAAGTAAATACATAATGGCATATAATGGCATATAGTAATACATCACACCTCGTAATGGCATATAGTAATACATCACACCTCGTAATGGCATATAGTAATACATCACACCTCGTAATGGCATATAGTAATACATCACACCTCGTAATGGCATATAGTAATACATCACACCTCGTAATGGCATATAGTAATAAATCACACCTCGTAATGGCATATAGTAATAAATCACACCTCGTAATGGCATATAGTAATACATCACACCTCGTAATGGCATATAGTAATAAATCACACCTCGTAATGGCATATAGTAATACATCACACCTCGTAATGGCATATAGTAATAAATCACACCTCGTAATGGCATATAGTAATAAATCACACCTCGTAATGGCATATAGTAATACATCACACCTCGTAATGGCATATAGTAATACATCACACCTCGTAATGGTTACAAGAATTGTCAGCTCACCGACATGGCAGAGCAGATCCTGTATCAGGGCGTAGTTTGTATCACGACAGATCAACAAAGATTCACAGTTCCATGAATCCACTGGAGAATACACTGATATATTATCATGGTGGGAATATACCAGTGTTCCACTACGGTACCTCAATATGTGGATCCAACGTCAATGTCATATAAGGTCGGCTTGCCCGCCAAGCGAAGCAGCAACGAAAGGGGTGACAAATGAAAGGGCGTCACATCGAGTAGTCGCACATTATATCAGTGGTGTCAGTGTCATACAAAGCAGTATCGTAGCGTGATGTGGAAGCGATACACGAATCAATCACACTGGCGGCGAACGTGGTGGCATCATGTGAATCAGTCGAACTAGATGACAGTGTACGGGTCGACGTCACATGTATCAGTCACACGGAATGAAGGCGAATGGGAAGACGTCACGCAGATCAATCCAACGAGATGGCAGTGGACGTGACAGCATCACACGTATGCAGTCAGGTGTGATGGCAATGGATGTGATGCCGTCACATGTATGCAGTCAGGCGTGATGGCAGCGATCGAGAAGATGTCATGCGTGACATTGTTGAACAATAATACAACGAATGTTAACTTACCCACGCGTCATAATTTTCTTATAAATTTAAGGCCAGACACGGCAGCTGAAATTACGTATTTTGAAAAAACATGCTCAAAACGTGTTTCCTCCATATTGTGATAGCTTTGTATGTTAATTATCAATAAAGTTAATTTTTATGACAATTATGTAACTCTAAATTACTTGTATTTGTGAATAAAGTGTGCCCCTGTAAAGTAATAATCCCATTTTGATTCTCAAGACAGAGAACAAGTTCCAAGCTGGCAATCGTCATATATCCAAGCAGGGTTCTATCTCCTTATTTGGTATTTGGCATTGTTCTACGTCACCATCGGGCATGGACATTTGCATATATGATGCGTGATCTCCCACAATGCATGATGTTCCGAGTGTAAACAACAATGGCGTCTAAAGAAAGTTATGATCAAGTCAGAGCAAATAAATGTGCGTTGTCACTGCAGATGACGAGTTAGCGACACTGCCAATGCTGGCGGATTTGACTGAATGTTGTGGAACCTTGTTTGTCTTGTGCGTTGTTGTGACTCTGTTACTGTATAGTTGTTTCTTGGTTGTTCCTGAGACTAACAAATTAATTAATGCATTTTTCTTGCTATGCCGATCGTATGATGAAATCGGACATATCCTGTCCACAAGTGACCTAAGAACAAGTCACACATTTGGAAACATAGCTTTCTAATTTTGTTCTATCAATCCTGATTAATGTTATCAGTTTCATGACACTTCATCTACTGTTGTATATTAATAATGACACACAAATAACAAAATAATTCACAAAATCATTGTCCAATCGTTATTCAATCTTTGTTGGCCATTTACAGAAAATGCATTTTCATAAATGTGTAATCCGTATATCTCTGGTAATATTAAAGTCATGTCAAGCAAGTTTACATTGTTATATTCTGCATTACTCTCTCCATGCAATAACAACCTTATATGTGTAATAATTTCCTTAATTTATTTGTAATGAAGCTATTTGTAATGAAAAATACTTAATTTTTTTTCAACAATATTTTAATAAAAATAAAATATCTAATTTACTACAATTACAAAAGCATGGTTGTTATTGCATAACAAGATATTTAACAAGATTGCCATCCAAGCCAAAGGCCCAGATGGCAAGTGGACAAGGAAGCCATTGGCTTATCGAGAGTCCAACAATGTTCATCTACCTATAACCCGCCCTCCTGAGATATGCGTCAACCCTGTTTTTAAACATATTCACACTGCTAGCAGTTACACAATCTGTAGACAATTTGTTCCATTAATTTATTGTCCTCTGTGAGAACGAGTGCTTCCTGATGTCCAATCTACATTGATCCTTTACTAATTTTACCTCATGTCCTCTAGTTCTGCTATCCTTCTTGAGTGAGAAAAACATATTTCTATCAATATTTTCATACCCATTCAATATCTTAAAAACTTCAATCTGATCTCCTCTTAACCTCCTTGTCTCTAGAGTTGTTAAACCACATTCTTTCAGGCGTTCTTCATAACTAAGGTCTCCGAGTTCTGGAATCATTTTAGTTGCTCTCCTTTGTTTGCGTTCAAGCGTATCTATATCCTTCTTACGATATGTTCTCCATGCTTGTATACAGTATTCTAAATGAGGTCTAACTATTGCTTTATAAAGAGGTATAATTAACTTTTTTCCCTTGTATGTTATGTTTCTTCTAATCAATCCAAGAATTTGATTACCCTTTGAAGCTGCAATACCACACTGCTCTGAAACTTTCATATCAGCGCTTATTGTAACTCCTAAGTCCTTTTCTTTTACAGTAGCACCCAGAACAGTATCTCCCACTTTATAGTTTACATTCAAGTTCCCATGTCCTGTATGTAGGCATTTACATTTCCCAAAATTAAACAACATCTGCCATTTCTCAGACCATTTCACTAATCTGTCTAGATCGTTTTGTAAATGTTTTTATCACCATCAGTATTAACCTTTCTAAACAGTTTTGTGTCATCCGCAAATTTCAGTACGTTACTTGTTATACTGTCGTCCAAGTCATTGATATATATTAAGAATAATATAGGTCCTAATACTGATCCTCTCAAAACCGATTTCCAATTTGAAACTTCTCCATCTACTACAACTCGTTGTCTTCTGTCAGTCAGCCATTGTTCTATCCAGTCAGTTATGCTATCCCCGATACCATGGGCTTTTAATTTAAGTAGTAATCTTTGATGTGGCACTTTGTCAAAAGCTTTCTGAAAATCTAAGTAGATAATATCTACTGGCGATCCCACGTCTATCCACTTAGTGATTTCTTCCAAAAAACATAACATATTTGTTAAGCATGACCTCAATTTAAGGAATCCATGTTGAGATGAATTTAATAATTTATGCTTAACGAGGAATTCCACCATATGGTCTTTAATTAACCTTTCTAATAATTTACAAATCACTGACGTTAAACTCACTGGTCTGTAATTCTCTGACTTATTTCTCGAACCCTTTTTAAATAATGGTATGATGTTTGCTTCTTTCCATTCAAACGGAACAACTCCCTCTTTTAATGACAAGTTGAATACTCTTGCAAGTGGTATACTGATTTGTTCTACTGTTTCCATTAGTAATTTTGGAGGAATCCCATCCACTCCCGGTGATTTGTTATCCTTCATTGCCTTTATTTTCTTAGCTACCAATTCTGGAGTTACAACTAACGGACCTAAATAGTCAGATTTAGCCCCCTGAAATTTAGCATCAGCAACTGGTAATGAACGAATATCTTCTTTGGTAAACACTGAACTGAAGTAACCATTTAGGTCTTCCGCCATTAAAAACCCCTGTGATATTATATTTCCAGCACTGTCTTCTAGAGGTCCAACCTTGTCTTGTACATTTTGTTTACTCCTGACATATGCATAAAACTCTTGCTGTCATTTTTTATGTTACATGCTAGTTTTTGCTCATAGCTTCTTTTAGATTGTCTGATTTCAGTTGTAGCTGCATTAAGTGCCTCTTTGTAATTTGCATAGTCTTCTTCCTTTCTGGTACGCCTATAAACCTTCCACATAGTTTGTTTTAACACTATTTTTCTAATAGCCTCTTTTGACAAGTGTTTCTTTCTACACCGTTTTCCTTGTTTTTGGAAGGGAACAAATTTATCGATGATACTCTCAATTTCATATTTTAGAATATTCCGACATTCAAGTGCGGTCTTATTCATCAGCATGTTATTCCAATCTAGCTTTGCTAAGTATTTTCTCATATCTTTGTAGTTACCTTTGTGGAAGTTTCTCTTGTACGTTTTCTTATTTTTACTTTCTGATTTTACATTGATGTCAAAATGTATTTGATTATGGTCACTGTTACCCAATGGTTCAAATATTTTTACATTGTCCACTAATTCTTTTTGTGATGACAAAACTATATCTAATACATTTTCTCCCCTGGTTGGTTCTAGCACGTGCTGAGTAAGAAAGCTATCCATAATATCAAGTCTAGATATGACAGTGAAATAATTGTGATCTTATCTGCTGTAGTAATGGCTGGGGACCATGCACAAATGCTACATTTTCCCATTATGACAGCCATCATGTTTGTTACCATGGCGGGGGGGGTCTAAATGAAAAAAATTCAATATATTTTTTACTCCCCTTGACCTACTCTTTCTTACTGGACAAATAAGTTTGCCATAATTATCTATATAAAAATACCCTGTACAGCTGCCATAACTGGCCTTAATATCACCCGAATCTCTGCCTTGAGACGGTAACAACGCTATTAATTGTGTCACTCAACTCCTACATCTTAACGCGTTATGTTAATAAAACAAATATTCCGAGCTGTCTAAGAGCTGTCAAAGGTGTGAAATGATCTGTCGCCCCTTGCTTGCCTGCCGAACAACAAAAATTCATGTATTAAAATTCTTATACCCTCACTAAATGTGATTCACAATGATACCATTGTATCAATCACGTCAAACCGAACTGAAGGAATAATGCTCAAATTTATAATAGCACAAATTCACTCAAGCAGCCATACCTTAGTCACTAGGTAGCACTGTTGCATTGTGCAACTATCACTCCCTGCCTCATGTTAGGTGGCAGCAGAACTATTACGTAGACTATCGTGTGTACACTACTCGTGTAAATTCTTTTTAATTTAAATAAATGAACAGGGGTGGAAGATAAACCCAGAATCATTCTCCCAAACCACTTTGTGACAAGAATATGGCAAAGTAATAATAATAATAATAATAAAATAAAAATTTATAAATAATTCAATAAAATTAAGTGTTTAAAATATTCCACATCCACAATCATCTCAGAACAATCGATGTGTGCCACTACATAAGACCAATATGATTTAGTCTTAGACTGCCCACCTACATGAACAATTGATGTGTGCCACTACATAAGACCAATATGATTTAGTCTTAGACTGCCCACCTACATGAACAATCGATGTGTGCCACTACATAAGACCAATATGATTTAGTCTTAGACTGCCCACCTACATGAACAATCGATGTGTGCAACTACATAAGACCAATATGATTTAGTCTTAGACTGCCCACCTACATGAACAATTTTGAATTATATCGAGTGCAAAGCGAATGTGATGCGAAGCGAAAAAGCTATTAACCCCATAAAACCAGTGTTTTTCAGTCATCAATGTTTTGTGATGCCGCTTTATTTGGTCTTACTAACAGCCAATATTAGTGTACATTATTTGAACTATGATTTTATATCCTTTGGAAAATGCTTTAAAATATTGACATTAGACCTTTGCAAAACAATGCTGTTTCATCAGTTATAATAAGACTAAACTAATATTACCTAGAAAGCTGCATTTGGGTTTGTGAACCGTTATATACACATTGAATTAGTGATAAATAATTTCTGTGACCTTTTATTGTTATCCATGAAGGTACTGTGAGTTTGAAAGCATATCTTTGCAGAAAATCTGTACTTCACCAACGGCATGACCCAAGAGACATACGTGGAGGCATCTCGTCTTGATGGCAGTCACCGTGTCGTGCTGTACAGTACAGCCGAGTCCAGCCCCAACGCAATTGTTGTCAACCCTGCTCTGAGGTAGAAACATTCACTTAGGTATCCATGACAACAAGGTGGAGGCCACCCTCTCTAGAAGCTGTTGGGGTTACTGCAGACATTTTGTTTATAAGAACAGGAATATGTATATATATATATATATATATATATATATATATATATATTTATACTTTAGGTAGCGTGAGTCCCAAGAGAGTCTGTTTTGTACATTGTGATGTAATGAAAGATTTATCTTCCTAACTCGAAAATATAGCTACTGTAGATAAGTGACCAAGTGATCAAATGTGGAAGTGATGTTTCCATGTATTAGTGGAACCAAGACTATAAACGTGGCAGACAGCTCTGACATAGAATGATATCTTCAGATATTTATACTGGACGGTCAAACAACACAGACCAAAGATTGTGAGGGCATTACTTGATGGCACCAACCGTACAACCATTGTGGCTACTGGCATCAGGAGCCCCGTTGACCTCACGATTGACCTCATGACTAATGACCTTTACTGGGTCGACTCAATAGTTGACACCATTCAGGTAGGTGGCGCTGGCAGGCCACTTTGTACGGCCATGTTGACGGCTACTGTTTGTATACGAAATTGACTATGCAGAGATTGATTATGTATAAAATGTTGCTTTATATCGACCTCTACTTTATTGCTGCTTTAACCATTTTAGGTCTGCAGCCCTGCACAGTGTGACTACTGAAGACCGCATTCCTTGGGCATTATTCAAAACATTACCTATGTCATTTGAATTGCATTTTTCACCAATAAATACTAACTTTTTTATATATTCTTGAACTAGATCACTGATCACTGAATAGTATCATGCAATTTTTATTTTACTTGGTTACCATGGTAACGAATAATTAAAAATGCCCACCGAGTCGTCACAATCTTCATCGATACAGTGAGAGGTCGGCGAATACACACACTATCGCTTTCGACAAACAAACTTTCATCTATGTCCAAATCATTGCTAAAACTATCCATCAAACGTTCCAAAACATACTCTGGGATGTTAAACCCATTGTCAGTGGCGCTGCTGCAAGTAGTCTCTGACATAATTGCTGGTCGGCAAAAAAATTAAATAACTTTAATAACAAAATTTAGAGAACACTGGCAACTTTTACATCAACAGAAAACTGAGTCATTCCCCTAGCGATCAGTATGCAACAACTGATGCCACATAACGGCCAAACAGGAGTTATATTGAATGTAAACACTGTTATACCTGATCCCAGGGTAACGGGCAGTCAACCACAGTATCTAGTTTGTGTCTATGGCTGCATGGCCAATATGTTTTGGTCTACCATGATAATTGTTACTATACACAATTTAACCTGAAATTTAATAACCTGAAAAATTAAATGATTTGAACCTAATTTTTATTGTGGTTTTGAGCATGCTGTTTTATTGTATGTCCGTGGAACGGTCTGTTCTGCATGGCGCTGTATTATGATCAATGTAAGATGTTTCTACATATATATACACACACACACAAACACACCTCGTTTTATTGTATGTCCGTGGAACAGTCTGTTCTGCATGGTGCTGTATTATGGTCAATGTAAGATGTTTCTACACGCACGCACGCACGCACGCACACACACCCACACCCCCACGCACGCACGCACGCACGCACGCACGCACGCACGCACGCACGCACGCACGCACGCACACACACACACACACACATACAGTATGTTTGAAAAAAAATTGGGCCATGACAAAATGTCAAAGAATCTTCTTATAAGTGTACGTTTGTTCTATCTGTGCGAAAGGTAACTGTTGAACACTAGTGGTGTCATTTGGTGACTAATGTAGAACAACTGAAAAGTGGTGCCAACTGTTTAACACCAGATGACGACACTTTTCAGTTGTTCTACAATAGTCAAATTATAATTGTGGATCTTGCTCATTAAAGAAGGGTGGGTGTGTGTTAATTAGGGCAGTTACGCTTAATAGGTCGAGTTATATAATTATATATATATATATATATATATATATATATATATATATATATATATATATATATATAAGAAATATAGTGCAACTACTTACCACTCAATTCAAAGTCAGCAAAGCCTTTGTATTTAGCAAGTGTGTTATCAACAGAGAAAGAATATGGAAAACTAGTTGACTTTATTGCTGCTTCATGTTCTAGAGGGTATCATACAATGGCGGCAACCGTGTGTACATCTGCAGCAACCTTCCAAACCCCTACGGTGTCACCGTCATTGGAAACAGCTTATACTGGATTGACCGGAACCTCAAAAAGGTACTTTCCCATCTCAAATGTTGACAGTCTAAATACCCAGCAGTGACTGCCCACTCTTGTACTGATGCAGGAATTTTGTTGGTTTGGTGCACATGTCAGACAGTATCATATTATTATTTCTTTTAATATGTTTTCATATATTGTTACTGTGTTGTTGTGTTCATATAATGGGTAATATTAAATTGGTGTTTGCCCTGGACAAGAAAGTTGTACCATAAGGTGCAGATATCTGCAGAAAATGCACCAGAATTAAGTAAATATACCATAAAATAGAAAAAATGTCCCCCAGCCCCCCTACTGCACTCTCCCCTTCACAATCATGGTTTGAGGTCATTGGAGCCAGATCTTCATCTACTGCTCTCACATCATGAAAAGGGGTAGAGTGGGGCGCAGTAGTGTAGCAGAACTTTGGGCCCTCAATCAAGAGAACCTGGGTTCAAATCGTCTTGTTGCTGTTTTGAAGCTTTGGTAATTTCTTTCACTCCACGTTGCTTCCATTCACTCAGCTGTATAAATGAAAACGTGACTACAGACAGAGATGGATATGTGAACGAATAGTCTTTGCACAGTAATTGTAGTGTGGCTGAGTACTTCCTTGAGAAGTTGACATGGTATTGGAATGGACAGGTCTGCTGGGGGTGAAGTGTAAACAGGTCTGCCAGGGGGTGAAGTGTAAACAGGTCTGCCAGGGGGTGAAGTGTAAAGTGCTTTGAACAGTTCCAAGGACTGGTTATCATGCTTTACTTTTTTCATTTGCAGATACTGTTGTCATCTAAGCAGCCGGGCAATTGTACTGCACCAACAGTGATCCAGTCAAACCTGGAGATGTTGACAGACATTGGTACCTTTGGTATGTTCCGGCAAAGTGAACAAAGTAAGTTGACATCATTACTTTGATGACATGTCATCACCCATAACCACAGTTCTGATTCCATTACACAGGTTTAATTTAAAGTTGCCTCCAATATTCATTTAGCCAGTTGTGTATCAGACTCATTGATGTTCAAAACTGCAGTGTATGGATAGCTTAACCCATTACACCTCAAGTTGGTCAAACCCGCCCCAAAATATCTGTGTCATGGTTTCATCTATTCCAGAAGTGCTCTCTAGTGGACCGTTTTGAAACACATTCAACATTAACATATTGGCAGTGGATTGTGGGTATTTTTGGCTAATGTTCCATTTCGATTTTTCTGAGTTACTCGTATATTTTGAGCTGCCTTAGCTTTCAAATTTCTGCTGGTCTGAGTCATTTGACTGCAGAATAAGTTTGCCAGCATGTTTGCGATGATAGTGACTTCTATATGCCTCAGCACGACTTTCTTTGTTGTTGTCGTTGCGGAACAACCCCTTTCTGACATTTTGTGTGAAACACAAGACGGCAGAGCTGGGATAAAAATATTTAATGACAGTAGTTTTCACATACATACACAACAAGTCAATTGACAACAGTTGTGGTACAATATAATAATAATGTATGTATACACAGTGAAACATAAACTGTCCATAAAGTTATCAACACTAGAATGTTTGCTAATTGTCCCAACATGCTGTTTGTTAATTGTCCCAGCATGTGTTCTATTCCCCCTTTCTGACATTTTGTAAAGATGTAGGTCACTAAGCTGGAATCAAGTACAGCCCTTTTTATTCTTGCACGAACCTCTAATTCTAACCGTCATAATTTGAGGTATGTGTCGGTTTTTCACTGATCTTTATAATAAAACTAAGATGCAGCAGTAAAATATTGACAGTAAAAAGTTATATAGCAGTCAATGATATGTCCAATGTATAAATAATGTGTCGCCAGAGTTTTTCTCTACCAAGTCTTGTTTGGGCAAAATATTTGAGATACAATAACACATTGACATGTATTTCAGGTATAACAACAATTCTGGTACCCATCTGTATCAAATTGGTAGCGGGACTACCCAGACAACTTTTTTATTGATACAAAAGTGTATTTATGTCCAATGTGAGGAGTATTCAATGCCTTTTAAAATAAATTCAACTTGCAATTATAACAATTGAATAATAAAAGAGCCACGCCCCCAAAACAGACACCCCCAAATTGTCTAAAATCTTGCCAAAATGTCTGAGGAACCAGAGACTTCACTCAAAAAGGCACTGAGGTCTAATGGGTAAAAATAAAGTAGTAAATGCAGTCAGTTTAATAAAAGAGTATCTACTTATGTTAAAATCATTGAGAGAATTGACTGCAATCACTTGTTTGGGTAACTTACAAAAGTGTGAATAGTGTTAGTGTTATACCATAGTATAGAGTAAACAGGCTGGCTACACATGGTCACTTTTGTTATACCTATGTTATACTATAGTATAGTGTAAACAGGCTGGCTACACATGGTCACTTTTGTTATACCTATGTTATACTATAGTATAGTGTACACAGGCTGGCTACACATGGTCACTTTTGTTATACCTATGTTATACTATAGTATAGTGTACACAGGCTGGCTACACATGGTCACTTTTGTTATACCTATGTTATACTATAGTATAGTGTACACAGGCTGGCTACACATGGTCACTTTTGTTATATCTATGTTATACTATAGTATAGTGTACACAGGCTGGCTACACATGCTCACTTTTGTTATATCTATGTTATACTATAGTATAGTGTACACAGGCTGGCTACACATGGTCACTTTTGTTATACCTATGTTATACTATAGTATAGTGTACACAGGCTGGCTACACATGGTCACTTTTGTTATACCTATGTTATACTATAGTATAGTGTACACAGGCTGGCTACACATGGTCACTTTTGTTATATCTATGTTATACTATAGTATAGTGTACACAGGCTGGCTACACATGGTCACTTTTGTTATACCTATGTTATACTATAGTATAGTGTACACAGGCTGGCTACATGTGGTCACTTTTGTTATATCTATGTTATACTATAGTATAGTGTTCACAGGCTGGCTACATGTGGTCACTTTTGTTATATCTATGTTATACTATAGTATAGTGTACACAGGCTGGCTACACATGGTCACTTGTTATATCTATGTTATACTATAGTATAGTGTACACAGGCTGGCTACATGTGGTCACTTTTGTTATACCTATGTTATACTATAGTATAGTGTAAACAGGCTGGCTACACATGGTCACTTTTGTTATACCTATGTTATACTATAGTATAGTGTACACAGGCTGGCTACACATGGTCACTTTTGTTATACCTATGTTATACTATAGTATAGTGTAAACAGGCTGGCTACACATGGTCACTTTTGTTATACCTATGTTATACTATAGTATAGTGTAAACAGGCTGGCTACACATGGTCACTTTTGTTATACCTATGTTATACTATAGTATAGTGTAAACAGGCTGGCTACACATGGTCACTTTTGTTATACCTATGTTATACTATAGTATAGTGTAAACAGGCTGGCTACACATGGTCACTTTTGTTATACCTATGTTATACTATAGTATAGTGTACACAGGCTGGCTACACATGGTCACTTTTGTTATACCTATGTTATACCATAGTATAGTGTACACAGGCTGGCTACACATGGTCACTTTTGTTATACCTATGTTATACTATAGTATAGTGTAAACAGGCTGGCTACACATGCTCACTTTTGTTATACCTATGTTATACCATAGTATAGTGTAAACAGGCTGGCTACACATGGTCACTTTTGTTATACCTATGTTATACTGTAGTATAGTGTAAACAGGCTGGCTACACATGGTCACTTTTGTTATATCTATGTTATACTATAGTATAGTGTACACAGGCTGGCTACACATGGTCACTTTTGTTATATCTATGTTATACCATAGTATAGTGTAAACAGGCTGGCTACACATGGTCACTTTTGTTATACCTATGTTATACTATAGTATAGTGTAAACAGGCTGGCTACACATGGTCACTTTTGTTATATCTATGTTATACTATAGTATAGTGTAAACAGGCTGGCTACACATGGTCACTTTTGTTATATCTATGTTATACTATAGTATAGTGTAAACAGGCTGGCTACACATGGTCACTTTTGTTATATCTATGTTATACTATAGTATAGTGTAAACAGGCTGGCTACACATGGTCACTTTTATTATACCTATGTTATACTATAGTATAGTGTAAACAGGCTGGCTACACATGGTCACTTTTGTTATATCTATGTTATACTATAGTATAGTGTAAACAGGCTGGCTACACATGGTCACTTTTGTTATATCTATGTTATACCATAGTATAGTGTACACAGGCTGGCTACACATGGTCACTTTTGTTATATCTATGTTATACCATAGTATAGTGTAAACAGGCTGGCTGCACATGGTCACTTTTGTTATACCTATGTTATATTATAGTATAGTGTAAACAGGCTGGCTACACATGGTCACTTTTGTTATATCTATGTTATACTATAGTATAGTGTACACAGGCTGGCTACACATGGTCACTTTTGTTATATCTATGTTATACCATAGTATAGTGTAAACAGGCTGGCTACACATGGTCACTTTTGTTATACCTATGTTATACTATAGTATAGTGTAAACAGGCTGGCTACACATGGTCACTTTTGTTATATCTATTTTATACCATAGTATAGTGTAAACAGGCTGGCTACACATGGTCACTTTTGTTATACCTATGTTATACTATAGTATAGTGTAAACAGGCTGGCTACACATGGTCACTTTTGTTATATCTATGTTATACTATAGTATAGTGTACACAGGCTGGCTACACATGGTCACTTTTGTTATATCTATGTTATACTATAGTATAGTGTAAACAGGCTGGCTACATGTGGTCACTTTTGTTATATCTATGTTATACTATAGTATAGTGTACACAGGCTGGCTACACATGGTCACTTTTGTTATACCTATGTTATACTATAGTATAGTGTACACAGGCTGGCTACACATGGTCACTTTTGTTATATCTATGTTATACTATAGTATAGTGTACACAGGCTGGCTACACATGGTCACTTTTGTTATACCTATGTTATACTATAGTATAGTGTAAACAGGCTGGCTACATGTGGTCACTTTTGTTATATCTATGTTATACTATAGTATAGTGTAAACAGGCTGGCTACACATGGTCACTTTTGTTATATCTATGTTATACTATAGTATAGTGTACACAGGCTGGCTACACATGGTCACTTTTGTTATACCTATGTTATACTATAGTATAGTGTACACAGGCTGGCTACACATGGTCACTTTTGTTGTACTTATTTTATACCATCATTTTGAGCAACACTGTTGCGATAATGACCAAAAGACTTGGTCGTTTCAGTCTCATGTGGTAACTATCAAAAGATGACCTCGGGCATCTCAATCTCATGATCACAAGCAATAATAAAAAACCACATATGCCATGCTAGTTCCACTGTTATGAACATTACAGAAAGATCACATCAGTCACACTATCATGATCATTCAGCAGAAAAACAATTGGAAATCTCTCTGCCAAAAAGTTACTTGGTTATTCGAGAGACAACGTAGTTACATGAACATGTGTTCTCTATAGTAACTGAACATGTGTTCTCTATAGTATCTGAACATGTGTTCTCTATAGTAACTGAACATGTGTTCTCTATAGTAACTGTGGTACACGGAATAAAATGGCCATTGTTGATTTGTCTTAGATGTTGATGGCAACCCCTGCAAGGTGAACAATGGCGGCTGTAAACAGTTGTGTTTCGCTATGCCTAATAGCGACCTGGCAGTCTGCCACTGCGCCACAGGAACTCTTGCTGCGGATGGCAAGACATGTGAGGGTAAGATATCTCATACAAATTGTCATTGCAAAATCTGTCATGAAGTCTTGGGTGCAACTTCCTGCAAAATCTGTGCTCTGCAAACTTTTGTATTTGTTTGTAGTTTCTTCAGGTGTAATAAATGATAATGCACAATTTTTCAAAAGGATCAACTAAATTGATTTTCATGGTAATAAAATTAACATGCCATTGAGATAGTGTAGGAACCTGTATATAGAATTTATAGTAGAGCAACTTTTCTTCAAGAAACTAAACTGAGATTAAAGTAGCAGTTTCATTATATTCAAAACGAAGCCACCTAAATCTGTCTTGCCGTCGGTGACTGACAGGTGTCGCCACCTCTGCTTGCCACTAGGACGCACCACCTGCTCTTACGGCATAAGCAAGGCTATTTAATATTAATAATTACTCCTAATATAAACTAATAATATATCTATGATTTCTGTAACTTTGCTAACTTACATTCACTTAGCAAATATTGTCATGCAGATGTGAAAGATTACCTGATCTACGCAATGGAGACCGAAGTGCGAAGTTTAAACCTTGATCCAAGTGTGCACAGTCAGCCATTTAAACCCATCACCAAGCTGCAAGGAGCCGTTGCCATTGACTACGACTATGTCGACAAGAAGATTTTCTTCACCCAGATTAAGGCGCGCAAGCTGAGCCAGTTCACGATAGGATCACCCACTATACAAGAAATTGAAGTCCACAAGAATAGCAAAGGTTTACTTCATTGTGTTAAAGTTGTGGGTTAATGTTTCTGGGTTAAAATCTATAGAATTGTTATAGAATATTCTTAAACATTAAAAGTTGCTTCCCATGCAACAGTTTAACATGTTTAAGTAGCAACAGTATTAACAGTAAAATTTCACATCATTTTTCGTTTTCTGTATTGTTTGTGAGCAAACTCAGTTGTGTATGTGTACAGTGTTGATATATCATATATCTTTATCTAAATGTAACCTCATCATCTGTTTTCTACACTTGCCTGATGTGTACAAACTATAGTTTCATGAATGTGTGGTTTGTAACCACCTCTTTTGTTCCAGGTCTCATTTCTTGTGATCTTGCTCTAGATATATTCTTTTGTTAGTTGCCATGCTCAAAATCTCTCATGATCTATTTTGCTCCATATTTGACCTCTTAATCTGGCTTTGTGGGGCGCTGTAGCATTGCAGATAGAATGCCGGACTCTCAGTTGAGAGAGCTCGGTGTAGCGGGCCGAAAGTATCCCCGTGCCAGAAGTAGGTGCCTACTTTCGGCCCACGTAATGTCATGGGCTGAAAGTATCCCTGTGCCAAAAGTAGGTGCCTACTTTCGGCCCGTGTAATGTCACTCACGGGCTGAAAGTATCCCCGTGCCAGACTAGGTGTAGATATGTGTATGTTTATGATTGTAATTGTTAGTATGTATAACATAACAAGAAATTGAATAACTTGTGCAATTATCAGCAAAAAGACTAATATTTTGACTGATTTTGAGCACGTTTTTTTTCAGAGCTGTATATCTTATGATTACATGACACTGTGTAGCAGTCTGCAGCACTGTTTATATGCACAGGCAGTGTCATGCTAAAAGTCAGACTTATTCACATTCACTGCTTTAATAACACAGTTAGGGAAATGAGTCATACAATCCATGTTTATCGAACTAACACCGTATTTTTTACCATCATTAACTCGTACATAACATAACAACACAGTATAAAATGACATTATCTTGTGAATTTTGATTAATTTTATTTTTAAAACGCCATCACAAAATGTCTTACATTTCAAACTGCCACAGCCCAACAACTACTGGAGCAGTTAGGACATTCAAATTGTTGTTACATGCTTATCTTATCTTTGTTTTATAGTTTACATCCAATTTCCCATGTCCTGTATGTAGGCATTTACATTTCCTAAAATTGAACAACATTTCTCAGACCATTTCACTAGTCTTATGATATTTGTCATGACCCTTGGTTTTTACCTGAAGCCTCCTCAGGTTGAACAGCTTTCCATCCATTCGGGATCTGATGCCGATTCCAATGTCACCATTTCTAAAAGCATCCGTCAGCCCAGTGGAGAACATTAGACATACTTAGGCAGTATGCTGGCCAGGGAACTGCCTTACTCCAGCTGCCTTACTCCAGCTGCCTTACTCCAGCTGTGATTTCCAGTGATCTGTCATGCTTTGGCTGTGATCTTTTGTGATCTTTCTTGCTCCAACTGTGATCTCCAGT
The DNA here is from genome assembly GCA_963662155.1 of Lamellibrachia columna. NCBI lineage: Eukaryota > Metazoa > Annelida > Polychaeta > Sabellida > Siboglinidae > Lamellibrachia > Lamellibrachia columna. The sequence goes on along the minus strand of OY759271.1, from coordinate 7,160,369 downwards.
GACCTATCTTGCTCCAGCTGTGATCTCCAGGGGACATGTCTTGCTCCAGCTGTGGCCTGCAGTGATCTGTCTGGCTCTTTAACTGTGATCTCTAGTGACCTGCCTTGCTCCATCTGTGATCTCCAGGGATCTGTCTTGCTCCATCTGTGACCTCCAGGGATCTGTCTTGCTCCATCTGTGATCTCCAGGGATCTGTCTTGCTCCATCTGTGATCTCCAGGGATCTGTCTTGCTCCATCTGTGATCTCCAGGGATCTGTCTTGCTCCAGCTGTGACCTCCAGTGACCTGTCTGGCTCCAGCTGTGATCTCCAGGGATCTGTCTTGCTCCATCTGTGATCTCCAGGGATCTGTCTTGCTCCAGCTGTGACCTCCGGTGACCTGTCTTGCTCCATCTGTGATCTCCAGGGATCTGTTTTGCTCCATCTGTGATCTCCAGGGATCTGTCTTGCTTCTCTCTCTCACCTGTTGTTTGCCCACACAGATGACGGAGTGGCGTATGATTGGATCAACAAGAAGATCTACTGGAGCGACGCAACTCTCCACTGCATCTACTCCATGAATCTCGACGACACTAGACACAAGATAACAGTGGCTACCGTTGAGAAACCACGTGCTATTGTCCTTGACCCTTGTCATGGGTAAGTGCAACCTCTGCGGCATCAGTTGATTACTTTTGTAATTGCCAGCTTAAAACAACCACTTGTGTGTTAAGATATGTTTACCAAATATTTGCAGCAGCTTCAAAGCATAGATGCTGCCTTGAATGAGTAGCAAGATTCATCAGTATGTTTGACCAAAACTGTCTAAGTGCTTATAAAACAGCTGGGAAGAATTCTGATTGATGAATTAAATAGCAAGAAATCTCTCCAGCTTCCCATTCTTGAATTTTTGTAATTTCACAGACTTCTACTGACTCAAATGCTACTACCTCTACTCAGTTTTATTGTGATATGTCAAAGGGGATATTTTTGGGGAGGGAAATATTATCCTCTCATTCCAAGCAGACCTTCATTTTCATTCTTCGGAGATCAGCCCTATTTCATCCCAGTTTGGTAGTTTATCCCAGAAGTTCCTCCCCTATTCTAAGAGTTGCATTCTTAGTATCAATCCCTCGACTGGGAACCACTTGTATTTAAAACATCTGGGAGTTTAAAATACATTACAAATTATTAATTTTACCTCTGTTGGTTTCTAGATATATGTACTACACTGACTGGGGTCACGTGCCGAAGATTGTTCGAGCAACAATGTCCGGCAGACAAGTGAAAGTACTGGTTCAGAATAACCTCGGCTGGCCAAACGGACTCACCCTAGACTACGATGACAGTAAAATGTACTGGGCAGATGCCCTGCTGTAAGTATCTATTATCAGGGGCCCGTTTCACTAAGACAAAGAGCTCATAAGGAAAATCCATTATTACACAGAATCCATTATAGATTTTTAAGAACGTTTTCAAAATGCGTTTCACTAAGATGTTCATAAAATCCATCATAAGCTAATGATCGAAATTTGCATCATAATCTCCACAGTGTGCACAATTGGGCAAAATAAATAGAAAAGTTGTCCAAAAGTAGCTGATAATATGAGCTATCGAACACTTTTCAACTACATTTGATTGATTTGCTCACTGGGTGAAGAGAAAAAATATAATTTAAAAAAAGAAGACGCTGTGTCACAGAGGATGCTATTTCTGTGACACAGCAGAGAGGTGTTGTTTTGATAAGTGACGTTTTGACAGGTTTCTATAACAAAGCTCACGGAGAGTGCAAACAACCTCAACTGAAGTTGTTTCATCGAGTATACCAATATGAAGGTTAGGGGTGTACATATTTTAGTTAGAGTCTAGACACAGCTAAAAATTTGCTCAAGATTTAATAGCAAACGTTTCGCAAACAACCTTGACCTTCATGATCCCATAAAACAGTTAACACAACGACTCGTCAACTTCAGTGCTGTAAAATAGAAGCTCTAGACAAAAACCATAATTTATGAGCTATTCATCGCTCACATTTTGAAAACTTATTTGACTGTGAAAAACTGGATATGTTTTGCTTTATGAGAGGTCTAACCTCGTAAGTTAGGAATGTTTTTAAGAGTGTTTCTATGAGTGTTTTTATGATTTATTCTTAGTCAAACACAATTTTCATTTTCGATTATAGCTATGGAGCGAAATCGATTTTTAAGAGGAGCTCATAAGAATGTTAGTGAAATGGTACCCAGGCATGCTGGAATGGAGCAAAAATACATTAAAATATCGACGCATCACAATAGTTGATGTGATGATGCAACACTATTGACGATAAATTTAACTATCGATAGTAATCGTCAATAATACACTGAACTGTTGATAGTAACGATAGTTGGCAAACAATTCAGCACGGCTACTTGTGTCACTGTGATACTCTTTGTAAATATGCTTTTTTAACTTTGGTAATTTTACTTCTCCACTAACAATCGTTGATCAGAGCAGCGTCATTCACCAATCCACCACTTTGAATCAACTGTCTCCAAGGCCACATGATGGCGCCACTCATCAATTATGGTTTGGGCCTGCTTTTCTGGCTATTCGCTAATCCACGATTCTATCACAATAGTTATTAGAAATTATCCTAATAGAAACACACTAATAACAGCAGTAAAACTATTCCAAAAAGTCGCCTCTTCTACTTACGTTTAATGTATTATAGTTTGTATTCTGCCATTTTCAGAGACCGTATAGAGAGGTCCAACCTGGAGGGTGTCTACAGAGAGGTCATAGTTGACTCTGTCGTCCACCCTTTCTCCATCACGGTCTTTCAGCACCACATTTACTGGACCGACTGGCAGCTCGGTAAACCTCTTCTAGTCACACTGGATTGTTTTGGTGCAGAATGTTTAAAACCAACCTCTCAGAGTTTGATATGTCTGCCTGACAGATAAAAGTGTAAAACTAAATAAGGGTTGATTTCACTTACATTTGGTGGTTTCTGATTAAGTTATAATTGAAAGCCAAAAATTAGTAATAAATCATCAAATTGTTGATGTCTCTAAACTCATAGTTCTGTTTATGACCGCCAGGTGGAATCTACCGGGCAGAGAAGCACACCGGAGCCAATCAGCAGGCAATGATTCGTGGGCTACCAAAACGGCCCATGGGCATCCGCATGTTTGCCAAAAGTCTGCAGCAACAATGTAAGTTTCATTTGGTGCCCTTGCAGGGAACGGGAAATGATGCAAGTTGTCTGTGGGGCGGGAGATTGATGAGACAAAATGTTTGTAGAACAATTCACGACATTGCATGCCCCTGTGCATTCTTACAGTATTTAAAAACAAATTATTTTAATAAATTTTTTTTTTACAAACAAGCTAACCTGTCCTAATTGAAACTGGATTGGTTAAATTTTTGTGTGAAATGAGTCTGAAATGAGATGTGCGAAAATAATTGAATTGAACAGGGCATTTGAAGCCATCTATTGAAAAATAATACACTATTTCATATACCCTCTGTTTTGTCTGCGGACCCAGGTTTGTATTTTATTTTATTTGAATTGCTTTCAGGTGAGGTTTTCTTCTTAAGTGTGACGGAAGATACTGTAGAATGTTTGCAATGTTATTATGTAAGAAAAACTCACATAAATGATCGTTACTGCAGGTGAGAATCTGTGTGCCAACAACAATGGCGGGTGTACGGACATCTGTCACATGGCACCAGGGGGCAGTGTTGAGTGTTCATGCCCGGACCGTTCAGACACAAAGATCGGCAACGGCGACAAGATGTGTGTGCCGGTGTTGAATAACTGCACCGAGGACATGTTTGTGTGTCGCAACAGCAAGTGTATCAGCCCGAAATGGCTGTGTGACTTGGACGATGACTGTGGAGACGGCACCGACGAGGATCCCCGCATCTGTGGTGGGTGGCACTTCCGAAATTTTTTATTCTAAAATTTGAGTTACGTATACGAAATGATTGAGTGATCTACAGTTAAGTTCCGTCTGCCATTTTATCATTGTAGCTTCAAAGCAGCAGTTGCAATGAAATTGACCGGAAATCTTGAATGTCCAAGTAATTATCTTCATAGACTTTATAGGGTGAGTGAGGGGTGGGTGGGGTTAAGTGGTACTGGGGCAGGCCAGCTACTTAATAGTAGCATTCGAGCAGCCAGCACACAAAGGTGGTCACAGAAATGAAATAAAGCTTGTTAAATGACTTCCGGCTACTTGGACTTGGTGCAGCGACTTGAATTTGGTGTAGATCATTTACAGAAATGCGGTATATCAAATAGAATAAGTATTACTATTGCATATATATTATACACAAACGTATTGTAGACATATATTAGGAAACAGGTTTTGTTAATTATTAGTCAGAGGGAGTATTTTAGAGTAAGTTAGTTTCGGATTCTGTCAGGGAATTCAGCGAGCGTTAATAGGGTTGTTTACCATTCGTAAATTGAGATAGCATAGTGAATAGTCAGTAACATTGGAATATTGGTTAGAATAAGTATTAGTATTATACATATATTGTTCACCAACTTCTTGTTGACATATGAAGAAACCGTTTTTGTTAACAGAGGTAGTATTTTTTCCCGGATTCAAACTCAACGAGTGATAAAAGGGAGTTTGTTTACAGGTTGTGAATTCAACCCATGCATTGAGCTATCGTTTACATTGGCTAATATATATATAAGATAAAGTGATTTATTTACTTAAATTACATATATAAGGTAATATCTGACATAGTGGTAGTAAACGTTTTCGGTAAAAAGGAATTAACAGCAGGATTTTAGCGTAAATTAGTACACACTGACTTCGTTGTTTTGTTACACAGTGTTCTCCGTATTCGCTAGGTGGCAGGGTTTTTTTTTCTCATGCGAGGTTAATAGAAGACACAGTTAGCAAGTATATTAGCCTAAAGTGTTCTTTTGATCACAAAAACAGCCTTATTCAAGGCTAACGTAGCAAACTAATTAAAACTAAATTGTATGATGGCGCCGTGCAAACGGCAGTTAAAGGCCACAAGGCACTTAATTTGTGGCAGTTGCAGTAACTGGGTGGACTTCGTCAAGTCTGGGTGTGAGAAGTCCTGGGCTGAGGTCCAGGCAGATAGTTTTAGTTTTGAGTGTAGGGGATGTACGAAGATGAAGGAACTAGAGGTGGAGTTGGAAGAGCTGAGGCTGCTCGTTGTGGCAATGGTGGGAAGGGAACAGGGGGGTTGTGCCAGTAGTTCCGGTGGGGGAACAGTAGATGATAAAGTGGGGAAAGACACAAGAGATGCTAGGGAGAGCTCACCGCAGCCTGGGAGGAAGCTGAGAGGAGGGAAGGTGACAGGTCATAGGGAGACAGGACGTACGGAGACTGGAAGGAAAGGAACGGGAGGGAAGACAACCGGAGTGAAGGAGAGGGGAGCAGGGGAGACAGGAGGGAAGGAGAAGGGAGTGGGGGAGACGGGAGGGAAGACAACCGGAGTGAAGGAGAGGGGAGCAGGGGAGACAGGAGGGAAGGAGAAGGGAGTGGGGGAGACGGGAGGGAAAACAACCGGAGTGAAGGAGAGGGGAGTGGGAGAGACAAGAGCAAAGGAGTGGGAAGTGGGGGAGACAGGAGCGAAGGAGACAGGAGGGAAGGGGTCAGGACAGAATGTGATGGAGGGGATCGAACGGAAGAGTTATTCTGCAGCAGTGATAGAGGGGAGGGGGTGAGGAAGAGAGTGAGGGTGTTTGTGGGGGATTCGATAGTTAGGAAGACCGACAGAGTCTTAAACAAGGGAGATGATGTGGTGGTCTGCTTGCCTGGAGCCAAAATAGAGGCGATAACTGAGAGGGTAAAAAACATCGTAGGCTCGGGTAAGGGTGGATCTGTTTTAGTACACGTAGGGACAAATAACGTAGAGAGGGAGGGTACAACTGCCATAGTTAGGAAATATAGGCAGTTGGTCAGAACACTAAAACAGACGCGGGTTGAGCAGGTAATACTGTCAGGGATTTTACCTGTAATGGGCAGGAGGGGTCACAAATATCGAAATTGTCGGGGGATGGCAATTAACATGTTAGTCCAGAAGCTATGTAGGGAAGAGGAAGTTGGATTTGTGGATTTATGGGGAAGTTTTGTTGGGAGGGCTGATATGTACATGAAGTATGGGCTTCATTTAAGTGGAAAGGGGGCCGCAGTATTTGCGGACAAACTTTCAGCAGCAGTAGATAGTGACTTGGGTACAATGACAAATATTTTTGGAAGTAAACATTCTTTAAACTAGAAGTGCAGGGGGGTTACCTAGAGGTGTCTCAAGCAGAACAAGAGGCCACTAGCACAGATAAACCAATATCAAATCATCCGAAAAACATCTCTGAAAAAGGTTATAGATGCGTATGTTTAAATGCAAGGAGCATAGTAAATAAGAAAAACGAATTAAACATTATGGTAGAAGATATTGACCCTCACATAATTGGTATAACTGAATCATGGGCCAACATAGATATAACAGATGCTGAATTAGGACTGACAGGATATGTAATGTTTAGGAAAGATCGAATAGGAAGAAGGGGCGGGGGAGTTATTTTATATGTTAAAGTATCTATTCAGGCTTATGAAATAAAACTAGAAAGGGAAGCAGATTGCGATGAAGCTGTTTGGTGCAAAATTGTTTCAGGAAATTAAAAATTAACTGTTGGATTAGTTTACCGAAGTCCAAACATAAACGAAGAGGACAACACAAAAATAAAAAACGCTATAAAGGAAGTTAGTAAAGGGGAATGTATCATAATGGGAGATTTTAACCATGGACACATACAATGGAATTCTCTAGAGAGTACAGGGATTGAGGACCAACAATTTCTATTTTTAATCCAGGATAGCTTTCTTACTCAGCACGTACTAGAACCAACCAGGGGAGAAAATGTATTAGATATAGTTCTGTCATCACAAAAAGAATTAGTGGACAATGTAAAAATATTTTAACCATTGGGTAATAGTGACCATAATCAAATACATTTTGACATCAATGTAAAATCAGAAAGTAAAAATAAGAAAACGTACAAGAGAAACTTCCACAAAGGTAACTACAAAGATATGAGAAAATACTTAGCAAAGCTAGATTGGAATAACATGCTGATGAATAAGACCGCAATTGAATGTTGGAATATTCTAAAATATGAAATTGAGAGTATCATCGATAAATTTGTTCCCTTCCAAAAACAAGGAAAACGGTGTAGAAAGAAACACTTGTCAAAAGAGGCTATTAGAAAAATAATGCTAAAACAAACTATGTGCAGGGTTTATAGGCGTACCAGAAAGGAAGAAGACTATGCAAAATACAAAGAGGCACTTAATGCAGCTACAACTGAAATCAGACAATCTAAAAGAAGCTATGAGCAAAAACTAGCATGTAACATAAAAAATGACAGCAAGAGTTTTATGCATATGTCAGGAGTAAACAAAACGTACAAGACAAGGTTGGACCTCTAGAAGACAGTGCTGGAAATATAATATCACGGGTTTTTAATGGCGGAAGACCTAAATGGTTACTTCAGTTCAGTGTTTACCAAAGAAGATATTAGTTCATTACCAGTTGCTGATGCTAAATTTCAGGGGGCTAAATCTTACTATTTAGGTCCGTTAGTTGTAACTCCAGAATTGGTAGCTAAGAAAATAAAGGCAATGAAGGATAGCAAATCACCGGGAGTGGATGGGATTCCTCCAAAATTACTAATGGAAACAGTAGAACAAATCAGTATACCACTTGCAAGAGTATTCAACTTGTCATTAAAAGAGGAAGTTGTTCCGTTTGAATGGAAAGAAGCAAACATCATACCATTATTTAAAAAGGGTTCGAGAAATAAGTCAGAGAATTACAGACCAAGTTTGAGTTTAACGTCAGTGATTTGTAAATTATTAGAAAGGTTAATTAAAGACCATATGGTGGACTTCCTCGTTAAGCATAAATTATTAAATTCATCTCAACATGGATTCCTTAAAGCGAGGTCATGTTTAACAAATATGTTATGTTTTTTGGAAGAAATCACTAAGTGGATAGACGTGGGATCGCCAGTAGATATTATCTACTTAGATTTTCAGAAAGCTTTTAACAAAGTGCCACATCAAAGATTACTACTTAAATTAAAAGCCCATGGTATCGGGGATAGCATAACTGACTGGATAGAACAATGGCTGACTGACAGAAGACAACGAGTTGTTCAATTTTGGGAAATGTAAATGCCTACATACAGGACATGGGAACTTGAATGTAAACTATAAAATGGGAGATACTGTTCTGGGTACTACTGTAAAAGAAAAGGACTTAGGAGTTACAATAAGCGCTGATATGAAAGTTTCAGAGCAGTGTGGTATTGCAGCTTCAAAGGGTAATCAAATTCTTGGATTGATTAGAAGAAACATAACATACAAGGGAAAAAAGTTAATTATACCTCTTTATAAAGCAATAGTTAGACCTCATTTAGAATACTGTATACAAGCATGGAGACCATATCGTAAGAAGGATATAGATACGCTTGAACGCATACAAAGGAGAGCAACTAAATTGATTCCAGAACTGAGAGACCTTAGTTATGAAGAACGCCTGAAAGAATGTGGTTTAACAACTCTAGAGACAAGGAGGTTAACCCATTAGGCCCCAGGATTTTATTAAAACATGCACCATGTTCCCAGGATTTCTGGCAAATTTCGAGCGATTTTACCTCCTTGTGTTCAAAAATCTGTAGAAAAAAACTATTCAATATTGACAATTACAAGTTGTGTTTATTTTGAAGAGTAGTAATTTCTCCACATGTATGTATACATAGAAATATGATATATTATTAAAATGTTGACATTTGATCACAATTTGCAAAGACAAAATAGTACATTTGTTAAAACATTGAAAGTTGCGACTGACATTTGACAATGATCCCATGCTATAACCCTATGCAACTCAGCGAAGGAAATGTAGCTATATGTGTTAGCTTTGCACCAATGAAAACATTATCAAATTCTGACGGTTATTTTTCAGGTTACACCATATTTTATCATGACAAATATAGAAATAAAAATTTTAGAGACAGCGTGAACAAAACTGATGAAAATCAAGATTTCCGAAAGGGCAACACATGCATGTAACGAGCTGTTGTTGTTGCAAAATGTATCCGCTAGGGTGTGGCAAAATTTGGTAGCGTTTAGTTCAGTAGTTATTCGTCAGGATTTCTTTGAATAGTGGGTCCTGTATGCGGCCGTCGGCGGCCGTTCCAGGACTGCACGGAGAGGCCGGCCACGGCCGTTGTGGGGTCTAATGGGTTAAGAGGTGATCAGATTGAAGTTTTTAAGATATTGAATGGGTATGAAAATATTGATAGAAATATGTTTTTCTCACTCAAGAAGGATAGCAGAACTAGAGGACATGAGGTAAAATTAGTAAAGGATCAATGTAGATTGGACATCAGGAAGCACTCGTTCTCACAGAGGACAATAAATGAATGGAACAAATTGTCTACAGATTGTGTAACTGCTAGCAGCGTGAATATGTTTAAAAACAAGGTAGACACATATCTCAGGAGGGCGGGTTATAAGTAGATGAACATTGTTGGACTCTCGATAAGCCAATGGCTTCCTTGTCCACTTGCCATCTGGGCCTTTGGCTTGGATGGCAACTCTTGTTAAATCTTGTTAAATCTTGTTAAATGAGTATGTAGGAAGAGCTATAACTTTGACACTTGACTGCGTCCAGCGGAGCACACGTGTGCGCCCACGTCATTTGTCTGCGGCAATGGTCGCTGTATCCCCATGAGGTGGCGCTGCGACTTCGACAACGACTGCAAGGACAACACAGATGAGCAGAACTGTCGTAAGTAGTTGATTCTCGCCAGATGGTATCATTAGTTTTCACTTCTCTCACCAGGTGGTATAATTAGTTCTCTCTTCAGTGTATCATTCTCTCAGTGAAACATAGTTACATATGTCACCACATGTATAGTCTGTGACATGTATGACTGTAGTTGCAGTGTTCCCGACCTGTGGACCTGCTCAGTTCATGTGTAGTCTGTGACATGTATGACTGGTTGCAGTGTTCATGACCTGTGGACCTGCTCAGTTCATGTGTAGTCTGTGACATGTATGATTGTGGTTGCAGTGTTCATGACCTATGGACCTGCTCAGTTCACGTGTGGTCTGTGACATGTATGACTGTGGTTGCAGTGTTCATGACCTGTGGACCTGCTCAGTTCATGTGTAGTCTGTGACATGTACGACTGTGGTTGCAGTGTTCATGACCTGTGGACCTGCTCAGTTCATGTGTAGTCTGTGACATGTACGACTGTGGTTGCAGCGTTTCCGACTTGTGGACCTGCTCAGTTCATGTGCGCCAACTTCCGCTGTATCAACCGAGCTGAATTATGCAATGGAGTTGACAACTGTAAGGATGGAAACTTCAGTGATGAGGTCCAATGTCGTAAGTTCGCTCATGCTTTTTCAATGTCTTTTGTGGCTCACTCAATCGGTCGCCGTGGGTGGTGCCACCGCAGCACAGTTCAGGATATGTACATTATAATGACGTCAGTTACACTGATACGTTCATATTACACTCTTGTAACACACACGCACGCACGCACGCACGCACGCACGCACGCACGCACACACACACACACATAATCATAAACAGATAATGGTAAAATTATATATAAAACAATTGTGAATTATTAAAACACATTTTGGCACTCAAGACTGTATAACATGATTTTATAATTATAATGCTCAGACTTTGTAGCTTTAACCAATATTGACAAGGGAGATGTTAAACATATACTAAGCACTTTGTATTTCCCCGTTTCCAGCCCCTACAACGTGTCCGTCGGGGCAGATCAAGTGCAGTAGCAACAATGTGTGTATCCGGCGTCGCTGGCTTTGTGACGGAGACAATGATTGCGGGGACAACTCAGATGAGAATCCCACATTCTGTGCCAAGACGACATGTGACCCCGGTAAGCACCTCTGACCTGCTATGTTGTTTTGTAGGACCTATGTTTTTTCATGGTTCCTGCAGTAATGTTTTTGGCCATTTGATAAGCATTCTGTAACTTATTTGGTATTGTATATTTGTGGACAGAGCCGGACTGAATGTTACCTTGACCCCTGGTTGCAGGTGACTTCCTGTGTCGCAACAGTCACCGTTGTGTGCCAGCCAGTTGGCACTGTGACGGTGACGATGACTGCGGTGATGGCTCCGACGAACCAGAGGAGATCTGCAGTAAGCTTCACGCTTCACCCCGTTTGACCTACCAAAATCAGCCATCGTTAATTGACCCTTTGTTGCCACCATGTGCATGGATTCAGACTGATTCAGTCTATCTGACTTCAGAATTAAAATCACAATTTCAAGTTGGCAGCCACTAAAGTCATAGTCACGAACCTCCTTTTTTGCAAAACTAAGCAAAATGCTAAAATAGAAAACCCAACCCTCTACCCCATCAATACAACAAATCTTTGCAAGAATGTGGTAAATTTTCATTAAGGTTAATGCCAAATTGAACAGAGAACAACAGATAAACACACATTTCAACTTGGGTTTGTATTCATTTCAATAGCAAATGTCCAATTCTCAGATAGAAATGGTTTTGTGCACTTTGAACAGGTGTTGTTTTGCGGGATACAATCCACGTTTGTCATGTCCACAGAGCGACTCTTGCAAGATCCAATCAATGCGTTTGTACTTCTTTTGACAATGCGTACTGGTATACCAGTGGCATAGATAATCATACCGATGTATTTGTTGATCTTACTGATTTCTGTCACCACTCTTATGAGTGTGCACCAATCAGCGATTTAACAAGATTGCCATTCAAAACAATAAGCTCAATGTGACAAGTGGCTCACGAAGGCACTGGCTTATCGAGACTGGATTCGAGAGACCAACATTTCTTATTTAAATGTAGCCCACCCTTATTTGATATCTGTCAGTTTTATTTTTGTGCATATTCACACTGCTTGCATTAACATAATCAGTAAATAATGTGTTCCATTAATGTATCATATACGTATGTATGCTGTATCAAACAGCTTACGCCGTCGTCCGTCCCTTTGTTGCCCACAGATAATCCGAACCGGACGTGTTTCGGCAACCAGTTCACGTGTAACAACGGCAAGTGTATCCAGCTACACTGGGTGTGTGATGGAGACGATGACTGCGGAGACAGCTCTGACGAGGCCCTCGGACTCAACTGTGGTAACTTGTTGCTCTCCTCCTAATACCTGCAGTCCGGGGTGACGCTGGCATCGACACCAGTCCTCAATCTTTGTATTCTTCTCCTTCCGTCACTGGTTCTGTTTCACTGCCATCTCCACCACCCGTCTCCCTTTACTCCGTCTCTCGCTCTCGTTTCCACCCCCCTTACAATCCCACCCATTCTTTCTCATCCTCCAATCTCAGTCGCGTATGATGAAAAAAATCAGAAAAGTCTGAGTTTTAATTAAGCACACAATTTCATAGAATGACAAGGTAAATTCAATACAGATGAGTAGGATGTGTCATGTGACTGATGTCATATTATCTAGCCTAGTACTGACAGCAGTAAAGACATAGCTTTAAATAATAATAATAGTATAGCTTTTATAACCCCTAAATCCTTAGGCCCCAGAACTCAGAGGTGCAACCAACTAGAATAGTTGAGCATGAAATCATTAACGGGGCGCACAAAAATCATCAGAGCGATTTTGGGTGGAAATACAATTTAAAAAAAATAAGTCTTGAGATTTGTGAGGATGAATGCAATTCATTCCAGAGTTTCGGACAGCTACGCAGAGCTTAGCTTTAGGAACAAAAAGCTGTTTTGAGATAAATGATCTGTGGTGACACAAGTGACAAGTAAAATATGGTGGTTGTGTTGCTAGAGTACAAAATAAAGCATACTAGTTTACTACAGTTAAATACAGTCACATCCCGTCCATCCACAGCCGATCGTACATGCCCTCCGACCACCTTCCGGTGCGAGTCGAACCACAAAGCAGGCCACTATCCCTGCATCTCGCGCACCCTTGTGTGCGATGGCACGCGCAACTGCATGCATGGCGAGGACGAGACGCAGAACTGTCCACCGCGAACGTGTGCACCGGATCAGTTCACCTGCACCAATGGTATCTGCCTCGACAAACGGTGGGTGTGTGACCGGGACAATGACTGCGGCGATTTCTCTGACGAACCGAGTAACTGCAGTGAGTGTGCTTGATACAAAGAGTTATTCCGAAGTCTTTGTATTATGGATCATTGAAGGGGTTGGGTTAGTACTTCAAACTCACTCCTCAGTTTATTTAGCACATTGCGAATCAGGTTCGTTGATGTTCAGATTAGTGGTGTGTGAAGTAATATGCACAGTAGGATTCATAAAAGAGTGGGCATTTTTGTTAAAACAATCGAAGGATCATTAGATCGGGTAACTTGAGAAACTTAATAGCCTTGTGTATATTGAGGCTTTGGCCATCTTTCATCAATTTGTGACCAGACCTGGTCAAAAATAATTTGTTGGTATGTCCGATGATTTCATCAAAACTAAATAACATGAGCTAGCGTGTTGTAGTCGATACTAGATAAGTTTAATTTTTGGTGAAACGAATCTGAAACAAAATGTGAACAAATCAAATTGGGGGAGACCATTAACTTAACATTATGTAATGGTTATTATGTTTATGCACATATTTCATGTACTACTCATTGCCTAGTTAACTGTATAAATTACTTCTGTTTTTGTGCAGTAATTGCAGCATGGCTGAGTCTACTCAGAGAAGTAGAATTTGTGTTATCCATCAGCAGCACAAGTATAAAGTGCTAAGACACGCCCTATTAAAACAAGTGACATAGGAGCCACACCATCACAGATGTACATTGTTGCATTGCATGGTCATATATGTGCTATTTTCAGAATAGTTGTCTTTTAATAACATTGAATATTTCCCCTTTCCAGCCTACCCGCCGTGTACTGCTGACCAGTTCCAGTGTAAGAGTGGACGTTGCATTCCTAAACAGTTTCACTGTGATGGAGACAAAGATTGCCAGGATGGCTCTGATGAACAAGAAGATGTCTGTTGTGAGTAGAAGTTGCAGTGTATTGGGTAGAAAATGAATTACTACAGTTGTACCTTGCTTTACAGTCACCTTGGTAATACAACCACCTCACCATTATGGTCACCCTGGTAAAGTTCCAAATTATTTCAATAACAGTAAAGTATAGGATATTTAGTCCCGCTAATACGGTCACCTCGTTATTCAGGTCACTATTGCCCAGTCCCAAGGGTCACCTTAACAGTGAGGTTCCATTCTACTCTAGGGGAAATGTGAATGTGAAAACAATGAATGTATGCTACAAATTTCACAGGCATGAAAATTCAAGGAAAACTCATGTCCACATCATATTTATTGAATGTGTATCAAAATCATTTCCCACACGCAACATGTTGAGGTCTGATTTAACCAATTTTAATAATTACAATAAATACAGCCTCAACCAGGCTTAATTGGTCACATTGTCGAGCCATATTTCCTATGTACACAGATGAGTTATAGCAACGTTTCTATAGACCATGTGTAGAAATTACTAAAAAGGAAGTGAGGTAACATATTGGTCTGTGTGGCGCATGTTTCAGTGACCCCTGAGCCAACCTGTTCTGGGGGTCGTTTCCGTTGTAACAATGGCCACTGCATCGAGTACCCGTTTGTGTGCAACAAGATTGACGACTGTGGAGACAAGTCTGATGAACCACCCCACTGTTGTAAGTACACACTACATACTGTCTGATGAACCACCCTACTGTTGTAAGTACATACTACATACTGTCTGATGAACCACCCCACTGTTGTAAGTACACACTACACACCGTTTGATGAACCACCCCACTGTTGTAAGTACACACTACATACTGTCTGATGAACCACCCCACTGTTGTAAGTACATACTACACACTGTCTGATGAACCTCCCTACTGTTGTAAGTACATACTACATACTGTCTGATGAACCTCCCTACTGTTGTAAGTACACATTACACACTGTCTGATGAACCACCCCACTGTTGTATGTACACACTACACACTGTTTGATGAACCACCCCACTGTTGTAAGTACATACTACATACTGTCTGATGAACCACCCCACTGTTGTAAGTACATACTACATACTGTCTGATGAACCACCCCACTGTTGTAAGTACATACTACATACTGTCTGATGAACCACCCCACTGTTGTAAGTACATACTACATACTGTCTGATGAACCACCCCACTGTTGTAAGTACACACTACACACTGTCTGATGAACCACCCCACTGTTGTAAGTACACACTACATACTGTCTGATGAACCACCCCACTGTTGTAAGTACACACTACACACTGTCTGATGAACCACCCCACTGTTGTAAGTACACACTACATACTGTCTGATGAACCACCCCACTGTTGTAAGTACACACTACACACTGTTTGATGAACCACCCCACTGTTGTAAGTACATACTACATACTGTCTGATGAACCACCCCACTGTTGTAAGTACATACTACACACTGTCTGATGAACCACCCCACTGTTGTAAGTACACACTACATACTGTCTGATGAACCGCCCCATTGTTGTAAGTACACACTACACACCGTTTGATGAACCACCCCACTGTTGTAAGTACATACTACATACTGTCTGATGAACCACCCCATTGTTGTAAGTACACACTACACACCGTTTGATGAACCACCCCACTGTTGTAAGTACATACTACATACTGTCTGATGAACCACCCCATTGTTGTAAGTACACACTACACACCGTTTGATGAACCACCCCACTGTTGTAAGTACATACTACATACTGTCTGATGAACCGCCCCATTATTGTAAGTACACACTACACACCATTTGATGAACCACCCCACTGTTGTAAGTACATACTACACACTGTCTGATGAACCACCCCACTGTTGTAAGTACACACTACACACCGTTTGATGAACCACCCCACTGTTGTAAGTACACACTACATACTGTCTGATGAACCACCCCACTGTTGTAAGTACATACTACACACTGTCTGATGAACCTCCCTACTGTTGTAAGTACATACTACATACTGTCTGATGAACCTCCCTACTGTTGTAAGTACACATTACACACTGTCTGATGAACCACCCCACTGTTGTATGTACACACTACACACTGTTTGATGAACCACCCCACTGTTGTAAGTACATACTACATACTGTCTGATGAACCACCCCACTGTTGTAAGTACATACTACATACTGTCTGATGAACCACCCCACTTTTGTAAGTACACACTACATACTGTCTGATGAACCACCCCACTGTTGTAAGTACACACCACATACTGTCTGATGAACCACCCCACTGTTGTAAGTACACACTACACACTGTCTGATCACACACCCCACTGTTGAGAGTACACACTACACACCGTCTAATGAACCACAGTTGTCCGATGCACATTTGCGGAGGGGGGGAGATGTTTGTTCATCCATCCTCTATCCGTCTGTCCCTCCATCTGCCCGTCCCTCTGTTTGACCTGTGTAAGTTCTGTGCGCACTGTTGCAGTTGTGAACGAGTGTGAAGACCTGAAAGCGAGTCAGTGTGAACACAAGTGTGTTGACACAATAACAAGCTTCAGATGTCTATGCAACCCGGGCTACTCACTGATGACAGACAGGAAGGCCTGTCGAGGTAAGTACAGTCTCCTTGGTTAAGTTAACTAAGCTTTCCACGATAGAAAAGCTTGCTGAGGGAGTAAGTTTTTCTGCTGTGAGATGTTTAGAGAATAAAATGTTATACTGACTTCAGTCGACACAGTGGGTATGTTCTGTACTTGAGACCATTCACGGGACTATTGTAAAAAAAACTAGTTGACCGTGGCATGGATTAGTGATGTTTGAGCCTGCAGTACATAGAGCCTGACTGTCATCTGTTGTAGACGTGGACGAGTGCAATGAGAAGCCAGGCACATGTACACAGTTCTGCGAGAACCAGCCGGGGAGCTACATATGCAAGTGTGGCGAGGGCTACGAGAAGGCTCCGGACGGACAGACATGCAAGAAGAAGGATGGTCAGTGTGGTAGTGTGATGGTCAGTGTTGTTGTTGTGGTAGTGTGATGGTCAGTGTTGTTGTTGTGGTAGTGTGATGGTCAGTGTTGTTGTTGTGGTAGTGTGATGGTCAGTGTTGTTGTTGTGGTAGCAGGATGTTGTGTGTGGAAGCAGAGTGATGAGAGTTGTGTGTGGTAGCAGGATGGTGAGTATTGTTGTTGTGGTAGCAGAATGGTGAGTGTTGTTGTTGTGGTAGCAGGATCTTGAGTGTTGTAGTTGTGGTAGCAGAATGGTAAGTGTTGTTGTTGTGGTAGCAGGATGGTGAGTGTTGTGTGTGGGTGTTGTTGTCGTGGTAGCAGGATGGTGAGTGTTCTGTGTAGTAGCAGAATGGTGAGTGTTGTGTGTGGTAGCAGGATGGTGAGTGTTGTAGTTGTGGTAGCAGAATGGTGAGTGTTGTGTGTGGTAGTGGAATGGTGAGTGTTGTGTGTGGTAGTGGAATGGTGAGTGTTGTGTGTGGTAGCGGGATGGTGAGTGTTGTGTGCTGGTGTTCAGCAACTGTTACCATGTGTTCATGTTGTTTGTTTGCCAGACATCGAGCCATGGCTGGTGTTCAGCAACTGTTACCATGTGTTCATGTTGTTTGTTTGCCAGACATCGAGCCATGGCTGGTGTTCAGCAACTGTTACCATGTGTTCATGTTGTTTGTTTGCCAGACATTGAGCCATGGCTGGTGTTCAGCAACCGCTACTATGTGCGAGAGTTGTCAACTGATGGCGAGCGCTTCAAGCTACTCTATCAGGGTCTACTCAACGTTGTCGCACTTGACTTTGACATGAGCAACGAGCAACTTTACATCGTTGATGTTCAGGCTGGCAAGATTCAGCGATTATTCATGAATGGCACAGGGTTAGAGACCCTCATCTGGCATGGTCTCATGGGTGCAGAAGGCATCGCACTCGACTGGATTGGACGGTGAGTCCCGGCATGATTAAGGGGAGAAACGGCAGCTGAAATTACGTTTTTTTTTCAGTTAGTTAGTATGTTTACTATAAGTACACTTCATGTTTTGACCCAAGCATACATCTAAATGAATTTTATTTAATAATAAACAGCACCTCTGTCACAATCGTATATCCACTTTTGTTCGCGAGAAGCGAAATCGGCTGACATTTGTCGATGTTTACGCCTTGACAACGCGATCTTTCCTTCGACTATCGCCATCTTGCTTGGTACCAAAATAACCACCAAGATCTTGTCTGTCAATCAGGCCAGTCAGTATTCCCGCCCTCTTGCTGGCATTCGGCCTACATCGTAATTAATGCAACCTTTCATTCGCCAAGTATCTCCTTATTTGGCATTCAGCAAGCGCATTGGCGTCATTCATTGGCTTACGGGCAGCTTCGACAAGTTCCGTGACGCATTTCGTGACCTCGCGGGCCATGTGCAAGTAGACTATTCCCAGCATGCAGCATGTTGTTTGCTTGAGTTGTTTATATAAAATGGCATCTAGCGACCAGAATAGTTGTATGGCATCGATAAATTTTGATGGAAACAAGAGTTTAGAAGTAGATATGGTGAATACATGTGACGGAAGAGTTAGAGTTGGTAGACTTACAACTAAGAAAAGAAAACTGCAGTTACTGGAAACGTGAGAAACGCCAGTCACTGTCTAGCTGTGCTGGCTTCGGTGGCTTCGCCCGACACTGTCGACAGTGACGTCCCTGTGTCAGTTGCTTCTACTTCCACGTCCATGACTGACTGTCAGGCAGGTGCCAGTGCTACTACGAGTGACACTGTGTCTGTGGTAGCTACAGGGACTGCAGCTATGCCCAGCTGGCACTAATGCGTGGTGCCATTGAACCAGGCTTGATTGATCAAGATGCAGCAATCAGAGATGACAACTCCACTGCCAGTGTCAGTGAGAGTACTGGTGGTAAGTTGTGTTTTATTTGCTTGCTAGTCCTATATTACAACCAGAGTTGTTCAATAAGAACAATGTACTCTTACCATCTGACTGAGGAATTCTTGAAGTAGACAACAGTACAACATTTTTTAGACTTCAACTTGACTTCTACATACCAGCTATTGTTTACATAATTATGTACAATTAGTTTTATCTATCATTTACTCATCATAATTATAATGTTAATAATTTTATTAAAACAGTTTATATGAAGTATCTACTTCTCTAATTTCACAAATTTTTTTTAAAAGTATATGACCTATTTTGTTTTCTCGTTCATAGATTCACCACACTGGTTTAACATGGACTTATGCCGCATCAACGGATTGATCGAGACGATCAACTGTCCACATTGCCAGTGCGATGAAGCTTTCCGTGTCAACTCGGGCGACAACAAAGGATTTGCTTTACAATTGAAGCTAGACTGCAATAGGTGTCACTTCGAGTTTGGCAACACTCACTCTTCCCCGGTGTTCGATACTGGTGTGACCCCACAGGGAAGGACCGTCTTATGTGGCCGGCGGTTTCTAGTTAGCTCTATAAACGTTTGTAAATAGTGTAAATTTGAAAATGTTGCTGTTGTTTATTCATTTATTTATTGTTGTATTACAATTGTTGAAAGCCATTTGATAAAAATCACGTTCTTGGCAACGAAAATTTGCATCACTCTGGAAGGGGGTATGGGTAAAAGATGACATTATTTTGTCACTGTTCATCATATATTACTCCAAATGTTGGTCATCTGAGACATGCAATGTGAGAAAAACATAAAAATAACTTAGTTCAGACTTTGATGGTTGTTTTCTCAGAACTGTCGTTTTGACAACGAAAAGTTACAACACTCTGGAAGTGAAAATGCTATGGTCATCTTGTTGGCATTACTATGTTGAGCCATATATACTCTAAAAACTCACCAAAATAGATTTTAATTTTTTTACAATATCTTGGATGTTGTGTAAACAAACGAGCCTTTTTTTTTTCAGTTGCAATAATAAAAAATAAAATAATTTTTTTTAGTATAATTGAAATTTTTGTGGGTAAAGTTTTAGAGGAAAGTACACCAATGATGATTGTAAAAACAGTTTGTTAAAATGTCTATTACCTTTTAAGTGTTGTAACTTTTCAGATAAACCAAAATTTAGTAATGTGGTGGCCATTTTGTTTGTTGCCATGGAAACAGAGGTCCGACAGAAAAATCTGTGTAACAGAGTGTATACTGAAGTTGGTTGTGTAAAAATAATAATGATATCTTTGTTCAATAAAAATGGGATTGATTTTCAATTTGCCAATGTTTGTTCAAAATGGCGACCATTTAATATGTTTCTTGTGTCATGCTTGCATGAAATATATCTCGGGAAGTAATTATCATCATAATAGTTTGATTGTTGTATGCAACATAATTATATCTACAAACTTGCCAAGAAAAAAAAAAAAAAAAAATACTTTGAAAGTTATACAAGTATATTTTGCCAAAAAATAAGTATATTTTTCGGAAATTACAAACAAATAAAATAAAAATAAATTGTTTTAACAATATTTTCTGGTGGCTGTGTAATAGACTGCATACTGAATTTGATTCTGCAAGAATTATAATGATATCTTTGTTCAATAAAACATGGCATTGATTCAAAATTTGCCAATATTTGTTCAAAATGGCAGCCATTTTGTTTGTTACCATGGAAACGGGGGTCTGGCAGAAAAAGTTAAATATATTTTTTACTCAGTATAACCCATTCTACAAATTGGCATGAAAAAATTTCACTAACTATGCAAATAAAAAAAATCACACCGAGCTGCCGTGTCTCACCTTAAAACTGTATATGTGACAGAGAAGAAGAACATAAAACGGAAACACTATAATTTCAAATATGGAATCACTTTTGAATAATGCGCTGTAAGCACTCTGTTGAAGTCCTTCCTCTACTGAGCGTGAAATAAGCAACACTAGATTGCAACTTGAGTATGCATTGTTGATAATAATGTAATAATAAAGTAATAATCTGGATTATACTGTACATTTCTATTTATTGCTGTCCTATTGCGGCTACATGATGAGACAATGGGAAACTGCATGATTTTTTTCAGAAAGCTGTACTGGGCAGACAGCAGGAACGACTGCATATATGTGTCAGAGCTGAATGGCACAAGTCAGCTAACCCTGGTCGCAGAGGTCGGAAACCCCAGGGCAATGGCTATCCACCCACTTCTAGGGTAAGCATGTATAATTAAAAACTAATGCAGTGAAATGTGCATAGTTTACAGCACAATGCAAATTGTAAAGAAACTACTACTGGTACCGGTACCGGCCCAGTGGTTAGGACGTAGGACTCTCATTCGAGAGGAACCAGGCTGCAGTAGCCCAGTGGTTAGGACGTAGGACTCTCATTCGAGAGGAACCAGGCTGCAGTAGCCCAGTGGTTAGGACGTAGGACTCTCATTCGAGAGGAACCAGGCTGCAGTAGCCCAGTGGTTAGGACGTAGGACTCTCATTCGAGAGGAACCAGGCTGCAGTAGCCCAGTGGTTAGGACGTAGGACTCTCGAGAGGAACCAGGCTGCAGTAGCCCAGTGGTTAGGACGTAGGATTCTCATTCGAGAGGAACCAGGCTGCAGTAGCCCAGTGGTTAGGACGTAGGACTCTCGAGAGGAACCAGGCTGCAGTAGCCCAGTGGTTAGGACGTAGGACTCTCATTCGAGAGGAACCAGGCTGCAGTAGCCCAGTGGTTAGGACGTAGGACTCTCATTCGAGAGGAACCAGGCTGCAGTAGCCCAGTGGTTAGGACGTAGGACTCTCATTCGAGAGGAACCAGGCTGCAGTAGCCCAGTGGTTAGGACGTAGGACTCTCGAGAGGACTAGGCTGCAGTAGCCCAGTGGTTAGGACGTAGGACTCTCATTCGAGAGGAACCAGGCTGCAGTAGCCCAGTGGTTAGGACGTAGGACTCTCATTCGAGAGGAACCAGGCTGCAGTAGCCCAGTGGTTAGGACGTAGGACTCTCGAGAGGAACCAGGCTGCAGTAGCCCAGTGGTTAGGACGTAGGACTCTCATTCGAGAGGAACCAGGCTGCAGTAGCCCAGTGGTTAGGACGTAGGATTCTCATTCGAGAGGAACCAGGGCTCAAATCCTCTTGTTGCCGTTTTGAAGCTTAGAGAATCTTGTTTACTCCACGTCGCCTCAGCTGTAAAGATGAGTACCTGGCTATAGACAGTGGTGGATATGTGAACGTGAAGTCTTCACGCAGTGGCTAGATACTTCCCAGAGGGTTGAGTGGGTTTTGGAATGAACAGGTATGCCAAGGGGTGAAGTATAATTAATCTATATACAGCCTGTAGCGCTGAAAATCTGCACAAAGCATATTCAAAAGTACCTATAATACATGGGTAATAAACTTCATTAGTTAAATGATTGAGAATAAATGAAATAAAACACGATATATATATATATATATATATATATATATATATATATACATACATAATAAACAATATTAATTGATTAGCTGAATAAATATGATAAATTACTTAAAACATGACATTTATTACGCATAGTAAAATATAAATTATGAACTTCATTAGTTAAGTAAACGATAATAAATTAGTTCAAACATGACACATGCTTTGAGCAGTCCCAAGGACTAGACACTGCGTTATCTAAGAACTTACCTCTACTTTGATGCGACCCCCAGGTACCTGTACTGGACAGATTGGGGTCTGTCTCCCTACATAGGGCGTGTTGGACTGGACGGCACCAACAGCTCCAAGGTGATCACAACCAAATTGGGCTGGCCTAATGGACTGACCATAGACCATGTGACCAACCAGATGTGGTGGGTGGATGCTCACTTGGATGTTATTGAGTAAGTGTCTTCTGTGTTCAAGGTTCATCAATGTATGTGATAATGATTGTTCAATGTACTGATGTATGTTATGCTTAATGTACAGTTGAAGGGATTCAGGGCAAAACGTGATAAATCCATTCAGTTACTTGCAATTGACAATTTACTTAGCATGGTTATTATTACAGTTGAATAAATTTTAAATTGTATAATATGATGGCTGCCATGATATTTCTATTATGTTTATTTGTATAAGTACTGTGTCGAAATAAACACGTCTGAGTCTGTAAATTTCAACTAGAGGCATCATTGCCAACCTTGAGTGGTGCCAACCTTGAGTGGTGCCAACCTTGAGTGGTGCATACCTGTAAGACTGGTAACAGAAATTCATAAGACCTACAAATGAACCCATGTAATTGTCTATGTGTGCTGGTTTGCTGTGCATGCTCAAAAGGAGGTCACTGCATAAGGCAAGTGGCCTGCTTTTGGCTACACTTGCCTACATGCCTACATGCCAATCCTCTTACAACTGTAACATTGGTAACTGAAATCCATAAGACCAGGAAATGAATGTCTATGTCTGCTAGTTTGCAATGCATGCTCAGAAGGAACTCACAGAAGTAGCCCACATATCAGCATATCAAAATGACAACTAAATACTGCTAAAAATGATGAAAGTTGAGCAGAGGAGGGTTTTTCCTGCCTTTTTATGAGCAGATATTGATACCTATGTTATTAATACAGCTCATTCAGTGCAATTTGTTGTCGCTTCTGTCAGATTTGCAAACTTGGACGGTACTAACCGGCACATAGTGCTACATTCGACTGTGCCTCACCCGTTCGCGATCGCAGTCTTTGAAGAATGGATGTACTGGACAGATTGGAATCACAAAACTATCGAGAAGGCAAACCGCTTCACCGGAGAACACCGCGTGGTGCTGCACAACACAACACACCGCCCCATGGACATCCACATCTACCATCCCCTCATACAGCCCGACGGTACAACATTAATTGACTGCCCCTATTTAATCAACATCCAGCTCTCTCTGGGGGTTGCTATTTTCTGAAAATGTAATCCTTGTACCAATAAAAACGTTGCACAAATCATTTATTTTTTATGTCCTGTTTAAAAAAATTACACGTTGAACATTTTGAAGTCCCTAAAAGCAGGGCCAAGCATTAAAATGTTCTGTTAAAAAAATTACCCCATAACCTTCTAGCCAGCCCTGTTGCTTCGTAGCAACTGTTGCAGTGACACACTGAATATCAGCTAAACCTAACACACCGTGGGGAAATTTAGAAACCTATTCTCTGGTTCATTGTTTTGTTCAGTGTGTAAATGTTATCATCCTGTAAATGTTATCATCCTGTAAATGTTATCATCCTGTAAATGTTATCATCATGTAAATCAGCACATCAATTTCTTTAATTGACTATGTTTATTATTTATGTATACTAATGTATTTACTTTAAGACTGTTGGTTACTGGTCTGCTCGTAATAATATTGGGAGATAGTGTCACAAGTTCCCTTAATAAAAGATTACTAATACATTTTAAAGTTACCTAAATTACATTAAAAAAATCTGTTGAGAAATTAGAAAACAATTTTATGAAATAATTACAGTAAACTACATTCATAATGTTCATGATACAAACAGTGGAAGCCATACCTATCCTATAATGTTCATGATACAAACAGTGGAAGCCATACCTATCCTGCATACCGTATATACTTTGTAACACAAATGTATTTTAAATGTATTTGCATCTTTGGTTGCTAGGCAACAACCCATGTGGTGAAAACAATGGCGGCTGCTCGCACTTATGCCTCATGTCGCCTGGTGGCTCCACCTACAGCTGCGCCTGCCCTGAGTACTTCCTTTTGGCACCAGATGAACGGACATGTATAGCGAACTGCTCTCAGAGCCAGTTCCGCTGTGGTGCCACAGACGACCGGTGTGTCTCCATCTTGTGGAAGTGCGACGGAGAGAAAGACTGTCGCGATGGCTCCGATGAGCCAGAGGATTGTCGTGAGTTAACACCTCATATGATGCAAACATAAATCATAAATTTTACCTTCTCAAAGGTTGTTATTTTCGATGTCTGACAGGAAGTCGGAGGTGTCTAATTATTAATTATGAGAAATTCGCTTGGCGTTGGAACAGTCTCGGCCCTAGTGATTTTTTTATGATTACTAGAATAAAAACTGCAGAATTCATAATTTTTTTCACATTAAAATAATTTCATTAAATACAAAAAACAATGATTTGTTTGATGGTTGATAAGTTGATGAATTAATTGCATAAATTGAAAACTACACAACAGAGACATAGTCCAAGTGATGTATGTTTGATTGTCATGACAACAGTTGAGTGAAGACATCTCCTGTTGTAGCCGTGCGTCACTGTCCTCCGGGCCAGTTCCAATGCACCAACCTCAACTGCACCTTCCCATTCAAGATCTGCGATGGGTCCGACAACTGCGGTGATGGATCAGACGAGTTGAACTGTGACACGAGGCAGTGTGAACCCTGGCAGTTCCGCTGCGGAAACGGGAAGTGTATCCCAAAAGGATGGATGTGTGATGAAGACAATGATTGTGACGACAACTCGGATGAACTGCCTCTGAACAGTGAATGTTGTAAGTGTGGTTAATTGACATGACATAGTTATGTGATACTATCAGGCGAACTGCCTCTTAACAGCGAATATTGTAAGTGTGCTTAATTGAAGTAATATGATCATGTTATATGATCATGGGGCAAAAGTAAACACCCACAGATATGTGATCTAGGTATGTTATAATTTTGTATTTGTTGGTCAAATGTGTGCTGTCACAACTGTCTTGCCCATGTGTTTGCAGCAGTAATATCACAACCACCCTACTGATGTTTGTAGCAGTAATATCACAACCACCCTACCAATATGTTTATAGCAGTGATATCACAATCACCCTACTGATATTTTCATAGCAGTAATATCACAACCACCCTACTGATATGTTTATAGCAGTAATATCACAACCACCCTACCGATATGTTTGTAGCAATAATATCACAATCACCCTACCAATATGTTTATAGCAGTGATATCACAACCACCCTACTGATGTTTGTAGCAAGTAATATCACAACCACCCTACCAATATGTTTATAGCAGTAATATCACAACCACCCTACTGATGTTTGTAGCAAGTAATATCACAACCACCCTACCGATATGTTTGTAGCAGTGATATCACAACCACCCTACTGATGTTTGTAGCAGTAATATCACAACCACCCTACCGATATGTTCATAGCAGTGATATCACAACCACCCTACTGATGTTTGTAGCAGTAATATCACAACCACCCTACCAATATGTTTATAGCAGTGATATCACAATCACCCTACTGATATGTTTGTAGCGGTGATATGACAACCACCCTATTGATATGTTTGTAGCAATAATATCACAATCACCCTACCAATATGTTTATAGCAGTGATATCACAACCACCCTACTGATGTTTGTAGCAAGTAATATCACAACCACCCTACCGATATGTTTGTAGCAGTGATATCACAACCACCCTACTGATGTTTGTAGCAGTAATATCACAACCACCCTACCGATATGTTCATAGCAGTGATATCACAACCACCCTACTGATGTTTGTAGCAGTAATATCACAACCACCCTACCAATATGTTTATAGCAGTGATATCACAATCACCCTACTGATATGTTTGTAGCGGTGATATGACAACCACCCTATTGATATGTTTGTAGCAGTAATATCACAACCACCCTACCGATATGTTTGTAGCAGTGATATCACAACCACCCTACTGATATGTTTGTAGCAGTAATATCACAACCACCCTACTGATATGTTTGTAGCGGTGATATGACAACCACCATACTGATATGTTTGTAGTGGTGATATGACAACCACCCTACTGATATGTTTGTAGAGGTGATATGACAACCACCCTATTTATATGTTTGTAACGGTGATATGACAACCACCCTACTGATATGTTTGTAGCAGTGATATCACAACCACCCTACTGATATGTTTGTAGCGGTGATATCACAACCACCCTACTGATGTTTGTAGCAAGTAATATCACAACCACCCTACCAGTATGTTTGAAGCAGTGATATCACAACCACCATACTGATGTTTGTAGCGGTGATATGACAACCACCCTACTGGTATGTTTGTAGAGGTGATATGACAACCACCATACTGATATGTTTGTAGTGGTGATATGACAACCACCCTACTGATATGTTTGTAGAGGTGATATGACAACCACCCTATTGATATGTTTGTAGCGGTGATATGACAACCACCCTATTTATATGTTTGTAGCGGTGATATGACAACCACCCTACTGATATGTTTGTAGCAGTGATATCACAACTACCCTACTGATATGTTTGTAGCAGTGATTTCACAACCACCCTATTGATGTTTGTAGCAAGTAATATCACAACCACCCTACCAATATGTTTGAAGCAGTGATATCACAACCACCCTACTGATGTTTCTAGCAGTAATATCACAACCACCCTACCGATATGTTTATAGCAGTGGTATCACAACCACACTACTGATGTTTGTAGCAGTAATATCACAACCACCCTACCGATATGTTTATAGCAGTGATATCACAACCACCCTACTGATGTTTGTAGCAGTAATATCACAACCACCCTACCAATATGTTTATAGCAGTAATATCACAACCACCTTACTGATGTTTGTAGCAGTTATATATCACAACCACCCTACCGATATGTTTATAGCAGTAATATCACAACCACCTTACTGATGTTTGTAGCAGTGATATCTCAACCACCCTATTGATATGTTTGTAGCAGTAATATCACAACCACCCTACCGATATGTTTGTAGCAGTGATATCTCAACCACCCTACTGATATGTTTGTAGCGGTGATATCACTACCACCCTACTGATATGTTTGTAGCGGTGATATCACAATCACCCTACTGATATGTTTGTAGCGGTGATATCACAACCACCCTGCTGATATGTTTGCAGCAGTGATATCACAACCACCCTACTGATATGTTTGCAGCAGTGATATCACAACCACCCTACTGGTATGTTTGTAGCGGTGCGTACATGTAAGTCGAACCACTTCCAGTGCAACAATGGCCGCTGCATCCCACAAATCTGGCGTTGTGACTACGATGATGATTGCGGTGACAGATCTGATGAACAGCCGGTCGAGACGTGCCGTATGTACCCCTCTACACCTGTATCACCTCTGTCTTTGTCAGTATTGTCCTCTGTGAGAACAAGTACTTCCTGATATTCAATCTGCACTAATCCTTTACTAATGTTACCTCGTGTCCTCTAGTTATGGATCAGATGAGTGGATCAAATGCGTGGATCTGATCCATCATATATCCACCAATGATCTCATCCACCAAGTAATTTCTACCAAGAATCTGATCTATTCTCAACAATCTCACCAGTCACCACAATCCTATGTCGACTCTAAGACCAATTGAGAATTTATTCTATATAACTGGATTTTGCGATAACAACAGTCAGACTTCGTACCTTTTACAAGTTGTCTGCTAGTTGTAAATGCTGACTATGATTGCCATTGAGATGGTCGCTTATGTTTCCCATTGAGATGGTCCCCTATTGCTGCAGGGAGCAGTCCGTGTCGTGCGGGATGGACGCGCTGTGAGACCAACTACCGGTGTATCCCCAACTGGGCTCTCTGTGACGGCAATGATGACTGCCGGGACAACTCGGATGAGAAACCGGAGAAGTGTCCCAAATGTCACCCGACAGGTGGGTAACATTGCTGTTTGGGTGACATGATAGTGTCACTGGTGACATTGTTGCTTGGTGACATTATAGTGTCACTGGTGACATTGTTGCTTGGGTGACATGATAGTGTCACCAGTGACAATGCTGCTTGGGTGACATTGCTGCTTGGGTGACATGACAGTTTTTCTTGTGACACAAGCAGCATTGCTGCTTGGGTGATATGATTGTGTCACTGGTGACAGAGTTACTTGTGTGACATGATAGTGTCACCGGTGACAATGCTGCTTGGCTGACATGATAGTGTCACTGGTGTGTGTGTTGTTATAAAAAGCCATGGTAGTTATGACATTTTATTTTGGTTGAAATCCACATCTTTGACTTTAAGTTCTCTATAAATCTGTCAAATCCATATAAAAATTATCATTTCCTAATCAGTCAATAACATTCTGATTATGATTGAGTGTCGCCATCTATCAGATTACAAAATTTACCTACATCATACAAAATCCACTAGTTCCGGTGATTTTGATATGGTATGCCCTTTTGACAATTTTGGTCCCTGTACAGTTATTTTTGAACAGGAATATGACCATAGTTGAGGATTACGACATATTTAAGTTTCTAGTGGATGGGTGGCAACATTACTGTTGTGACTGTAGGATCCCTTGTGTCAGTGACCGTAGGATCCCTTGTGTCAGTGACTGTAGGATCCCTCGTGTCAGTGACTGTAGGATCCCTTGTGTCAGTGACTGTAGGATCCCTTGTGTCAGTGACTGTAGGATCCCTTGTGTCAGTGATTGTAGGATCCCTTGTATCAGTGACTGTAGGATCCCTTGTGTCAATAACTGTAGGATCCCTAGTGTCAGTGACTGGTGGATCCCTTGTGTCAGTGACTGTAGGATCCCTTGTGTCAGTGACTAGGATCCCTTGTGTAAATGACTGTAGGATCCTTGTGTCAGTGACTGTAGGATCCCTTGCGTCAGTGACTGTAGGATCCCTTGCGTCAGTGACTGTAGGATCGCTTGCATCAGTGACTGTAGGATCCCTTGCGTCCGTGACTGTAGGATCCCTTGTGCATGAAGATATGATCTGGATGTTTTGACCATAATATGATGGGAGCATCTTGTATGTTGGTTTTCTGGAGAGAACAAATGACAGAAATGTACGTCTCTTTCCAGAAGGTTGATGAAAAAGTAGTTATTAACACAGCTGAATTTTAGAAGATTCAAAATATAAATTTGCAAAGAGCATTAAAAACGTAAACATTTTTGTCAGTGCTCCGTCCCTGTTTCACATTGCATTGTTTAGTAATTATAATTTTGTGTGAAACGATGTGAGCCGTTATTGTATCCTCTGCCTGGTAAAATGTCTGAGCAAGTCTGTATATGCATAGGTGACTTCCACTGTGCCAACAAACGCTGTATTCCACTGAGATGGCAGTGTGACTTCGACAACGACTGCGGAGACAATTCTGACGAAGACCCTGCGATGTGTGGTAAGTTATATTTCTTTCTGTATGATAAGTGGTTCGTAAATAGTTATTGCTATTGTCGATGGTATATAAATGTAAGTCAACCTTCAACAGTAATCTTTCTGTTGATGTTTGTGTGAGTGTACGTGCGTGCGTGCGTGCATGCATGCATGCGTGCATGCTTGTCAGATGTTTAGTGAAACTGATGACTGTAAAAATGTTTTATTTACTACCATCAGAAAAGCAGATCAGAAAATTAATTGCATTAAATTTGTGTAAGCCCATACCTTGCAACAAACTGAGAATATTTGTGATTATGACATCTAATTTTAATGATTATTTGTATTTATATGTTTGAAACAAACAAAGTGAGTTGATATTGTTGTGTTATTTTGATGGTTAATAATTATCTTTCAGCACCTCTGTATCGTATGTGTTCCGAGTCGGAGTTCCGCTGTACCAATCAAAAGTGTATCCAGGGGCGATGGCGTTGTGACCATGACAACGACTGTGGCGACGGTTCCGATGAAGATGGATGTGGTACTTGGTTTATTCTACTCAAGTTTCCTCCCCTGTTCAGTTTGAAGTTACTGTATAAATAGCAGTTTAAGAAATATGGTTGGTGAATGCATTTCTTAACTTACACCTGAAAAATTTATTTTACTGTGGTCATAACAAACCTTTGTGGTAGCAGCCCACACTTGTGTTAGTCACAATGGTGTTTTCTTTACAGAGAATAATGTTATGTAATGTTACTAATTTAACTAACTAAGTATTAAATTTGTGGTAACATTTGTTTATTATGACAAATCAGCTGCTACTTTATGTTATTAGTAAACTAGCCCAGTTGCCCGGTGTTGCATGGGAGAAAAAAACAAGAGCTTATGACTCCTTGCACTACCCAGTCACTTATGACTCCTTGCACTACCCAGTCACTTATAACTCCTTGCACTACCCAGTCACTTATGACTCCTTGCACTACCCAGTCACTTATGACTCCTTGCACTACCCAGTCACTTATGACTCCTTGCACTACCCAGTCACTTATGACTCCTTGCACTACCCAGTCACTTATGACTCCTTGCACTACCCAGTACAATTTTGGTAGTGCAATGGCAATGACATCTTCGTGCCTCAAAAATCACTTACAACTGCCGGTTTCACGAATCGTTCGGTAACAGATCACGTAACAATGATTGAAGCAACCATAGCGTTGATAACAGTTGCACATAAATATTGTCTGAGTTACATAATTTATGTCAAATGTCCACATTAGTTCCTTCGACATAATACCCCACTCTTGGGGAAATTTTTAATTTGTTTTTTAATGTACGAACCATCCCCGTGGGCCCCCGGGCATGCCTACAAAAAATGTGCCCCATACATGCTAAAATGTTGGAGATACAAGAGAACGGATAGACAGACAGACAGACAGACAGAGTCAAACACTACTTTAGTATTAGTAAATATAATTACAGGATATCACAGCTGTTTTGTAACTGCTCTTGGTGAAATATCTCACAGTATCACGCTTGACTGCTGAGTCAATTCCTTGTTACGTGACTCAGTGAAATGCGTTACAGAGTATCACTCGTGCCTGCCGAGTCCGTTCCTTGTTACATGACTCATTGTAACATGTTACAGAGTATCACTCGTGCCTACCGAGTCAGTTCCGCTGTGACAGTGGCCACTGTGTCAATGAGGAGTTTGTATGTGACGGCAACAAGGACTGTCACGACACGTCGGACGAGACGAACTGCACCACCCGCTACCCCGGGGGGCGCTACTGCCCCGCCTTCATGTTCCAGTGCGACAACAATGTAGGTAGAAGACACAAATCGTATTTGTTGACAATCCGGTAGAGTGTGGGCATGTGTGTACACTACATTAATATTTTGTTATGTACCAACTAACATCAACTAATATATTAACAAGTTGCTTTCGCAATTCAATTTGTCACTTGTCTTGTTTTATAATCATTTCGCGAAAAATGGAACCTATCTAGTATCCCCTACGACATGTTAGCTCTAGTATCCAATACGACATGCTAGCTCTAGTATCCACTATGACATGCTAGCTCTAGTATCCACTACATGAGTTGAGGAATCACATAGCTAAAAAGATCAGATTTGCTGACGAGATATTTTATTAGTAATTTGAATTAGATTAGATCATATAAAAAGAAAATTAAATATTGCATTTTTTTTCTTAGTAAGTACGCCCTGATAAAATATGGGCAGTTTGCCCTTATGAATGGCGTTTAAAGGTCCCTCTTCAATTCAATTTTTTTGCTAGTGTGATTTCAAATTCTTTTTGCGAAAAATCAAACCTACCTAGTATACACTGCAATATGCTAGATCTTTTGTGTAACTTTTGTATGTAGTTTTTGTGAAATCATCAGACAAACTATTAAGTTACTTAATGCTTACTCAAGCATTAAGTGAAGTGAACATGGAAATGCTGAAAACTCACAAATTTCACCCTCTGAAATGTAACTTTGTCATGTGATCGGCGAGAGGATGGAAGTTACGCCCATGATCGGCATTGACTCGCACAGTGTTTACCATTTTGGAAAGCCACTATTTTGAACCTTACCAGATCTAACGACTAAAGTCAATTCGTTGGATGATTTGAACAAAACTTTTATTTTTCATTAAATCGACTGGATGTTAAATAAAATATTGACATATTACATATTTGGACATCCATGAACCGGATTGGCGATAGGCTAAATCAGTTGAGGATGGAGTTTTAAGGGGAGACACCCCTCCTGAAATGAAGTTTTTTTTATTCTAAATTTTTTTGTTATTTCACTATATTCTGATAGCTTTGTATATTCACTATCCATAACTTCACTTTTATAACAATTACATACATCTAAATCACTTTTATTTATGGATAAAAAATGTCAAGTAATAATAAATCTTGCTTTTCAATCTGACAACTGTTTTTTCAAAACCATGTTTTACATTTAGAGAAGGATGTATCTGGAAGTAATTATACTAACCAAATAAGGTTTTGAGTGGTAGTCATACCTGTGCGTGTGCACACACAGATCTGCGTTGCACGTGAGTGGCGCTGTGATGGAGACAATGACTGTGGGGACAACTCGGACGAACTTCCCAAGATCTGCCAGGAGATTTCGTGTCCCGAGTCTACCCACTTCCGCTGTGACAACTTCAAGTGCATCCCTCGTTGGCGACTGTGTGACAAAGTGGACAACTGTGGAGATGGCTCTGACGAGAACAAGCATGATATCTGTAGGTGACAGTATTTCATAATAATAATTGTATATAATTTTGTTTGATATAGCATTAGAATTGTTCAGCATATTAAATATTAATAACATAGTCTAGAATTGGTAAAATAAATAAATAGATTAAAATTACTACTAATAAGAATTGTTATCATCTGTCAGCTAATGTTGATAATGCGCAGCCACGTATTGTTTCTTTGCCTCTGCTTGCATTTAAACCGGCTTCGCTCGAAGAAGTAATGACACTGATCAAAAATGGCAAAGTTGTCCAAGATTGATCCACTGCCCATCACTATTTTGAAGGCAAATACCTCCATCTTAGCACCGATCCTCAGCAACGATCTGCAACAAAACGTCATTGGAGATCCTTTTCAGAGCGCCTACCACCCATCACACAGCATTCAGACAGCGATTGTATGTATTCAGGACCACATGTTGCGTTCACTGGATGCTGGTTCTGGTATTGCTTGACCTTAGCACTGCATTCGATACGATCGACCACGACCATATGTTGCGTTCACTGGATGCTGGTTCTGGTATTGCTCGACCTTAGCACTGCATTCGATACGATCGACCACAACCATATGTTGCGTTCACTGGATGCTGGTTCTGGTATTGCTCGACCTTAGCACTGCATTCGATACGATCGACCACGACCATATGTTGCGTTCACTGGATGCTGGTTCTGGTATTGCTCGACCTCAGCACTGCATTCGATACGATCGACCACAACCATATGTTGCGTTCACTGGATGCTGGTTCTGGTATTGCTCGACCTTAGCACTGCATTCGATACGATCGACCACGACCATATGTTGCGTTCACTGGATGCTGGTTCTGGTATTGCTCGACCTCAGCACTGCATTCGATACGATCGACCACAACCATATGTTGCGTTCACTGGATGCTGGTTCTGGTATTGCTCGACCTTAGCACTGCATTCGATACGATCGACCACGACCATATGTTGTGTTCACTGGATGCTGGTTCTGGTATTGCTCGACCTCAGCACTGCATTCGATACGATCGACCACGACCATATGTTGCGTTCACTGGATGCTGGTTCTGGTATTGCTCGACCTCAGCACTGCATTCGATACGATCGACCACGACCATATGTTGCGTTCACTGGATGCTGGTTCTGGTATTGCTCGACCTCAGCACTGCATTCGATACGATCGACCACGACCTTCTTCTTGCAGAATTAGACCGAATCGGCATGCGAGGTGGCGCACTTTGCTGGCTTGCGTCCTGTTTAACTGACCGAACACATTGTGTCAGTGTTAACGGTCATCTTTCTTACAACATCCAACTGTGACATGGAGTTCCACAGGGCTGTGTTTTAGGCCCTCTCCTCTTTTCTGTCTACTGTGCAGGTCTTTCAGAGGTCTTTTCAAAGCATGCAATTTGCTACCACGTCTATGCAGATGATACCCAGCTGTATGTTGACTTTCAACGTAATGATTCTGCATCCGCCACCGAGTGGATGTCCCGTTGTGTTATTGACGTGAAAGTATGGCTGGCATCACGCCACCTACTTTTAAACGAGACAAAGACAGAGGCAATACTGTTCTCAGCACCAAACAACCATATTGTACAGCCACCTCCTCTTCCCATCGACATCTGCGGATGTAACGTCAGAACTTGAGCCAATATATGTGACCTTGACATACAGCTCGACTTCACGATATCGAAGGCTGCACACTTTAGCCATACCTGCCAGATGTGGCACAGTGTGAATACGATCATATCTGCCTCAAAGAACATGCAAGACGCTTGTACATGCGCTTGTCACTTCGCGACTCGACTTCACAAATGCGGCCCTGTGCGGCATTACCAGAACCCTGCTGCATCGACTCGAGATGGTCCGGCGATCAGCTGTCATTCTCTGCCTGCGTCGATGCGACCAACACAGCATTTAAATTGTTGACCTTGATGCACGGCGCCGTGCATGCAAACACTCCACGCTACCTTGCTGACCGTATATTTCCCTATGTTCCCTGTCACAGTCTTCGTTCGGCTGACCAGTCTCTCATTGCTATTCTAGGGTAAACCTGGAACGGCTCGGCCAACGAGCTTTCTCTTGTGCAGGTACCACCCTGTGGAACACTCTCCCAATAGGGCTAAGAACACAACGTGATTCTAGACGTTTTAAGAGGGACCTGAAAACTTTTCAAGTTTTTTTGTTATGTTGTGTGTGTGTATATATATATATGTGTGTATAATATATATATATATATACACACACTTTATATTATGTATATACATATATACATACATAATCCTAATGTTTACTTTTATTGTTAACTTATGTGTTGCCTGTATTGTAATAACTATATTCACTAATGTAATGTATTTTAATTTATTTAATTTTTTATTGTAAATACCCCTGATTCTAGTTTTAGAGATATGCGGTGTCAAAATAAATTTGATTTGATAGAACAATATAGCAATATACTAATAATAAATAAACAATACTAAATAGTCAAATTATGTTTCTAAAATATCATAACTAAAGTGAATAAAATTGGAGAACAATATTCGTAATTAAACATTTGACTAAGGCTGTATTTGTCACGGAGTATGTAAATTAGAAGCTATTGAAAGATTGACTTAGTAATTATGTAATGTGTTTGTAGCAATACTGTTGGCACAAAGTCTGATTGTTTATTTTGTAAAATATTGTTATATAGTATAAAGTATATGTTATATAGTATAAAGTATATGTATTCTAACATCTTAATTAACAACGATTGTTTTAGCATAATTTAATCATTATCTGTTTAATTTGAACGTTTTGTTCGAATACACATGTACCACATTTACAATGCGTGATGAAATGGCAAGGCTAATATTCATAAATAGATACAGTGTAATGGTCAAATTATGATTGTGTTTCAATATTTCTACAGGCTTTGGTACAAGTATCAAAGCTTGACTTTTGATTTGCAACTTGTTTACCTCAGTACTACTTGTTTACCTCAGTACTACTTGTTTACCTCAGTACTACTTGTTTACCTCAGTACTACTTGTTTACCTCAGTACTACTTGTTTACCTCAGTACTACTTGTTTACCTCAGTACTACTCGTATTTAAAATAAAGGTGATATACCTAATTGATGGAACCTTTCTTGGTTTTCACCAGGCGAAGCCGTCAGGAAACAGTCCTGTATGCTTGGAAAGTACAAGTGTGCCAACGGTAACTGTATAGACGGCGCCAAGGTCTGTGACGACATTGATGATTGCAAGGATGCTTCGGACGAAAACGGCTGCAGTGAGTACATTGCCCTCTGGTGATTGTTTGTGGCAACTTTCTAATGCACTTTCAAACAGAGTTTGTACAATCTCTCCTGAAATAGTTTATGTTATATTATTGCAGTTGTTTCAGGTCAGATGGGTACTAATTGGCATTTGAAGATTACATTTTCTGGTTAACTATCTTGTTTGACTAGTTTGGTCTTAAAATGTGTTGATTGATTGATCTTTCAAAGTTTAATAAAACTATGACTTTTCACTTTCAGACAAAGAATCTGGCATTGACTGCAGTGTTAACAATGGTGGCTGTGAACAGAATTGCACAAACTTGTCACAAGGAGGCTACCTCTGTGGGTGTCGAAGTGGCTTTGTCGTGTCCCCGGAAGACCGAAAATCTTGCTTAGGTTTGGCGACTGTTTATACAGCTTTAACTATGACAGATCAATTCAGCAGAATTTTTTATGGTTTTCAACATAGTAGCACACCAAAAATGCAAATAAAAGTGTACATTTTACCAATAATGTCAAAGACCCCAAGATTTATGCATAAAAATCATTCATTTGCATTTCCGAAACTTAAGGCATGACCCTGGTGGGAGTTTTTTTTATTTATTTCTTAACCTACATTGTTGAAACTTTCAGATAATATTAATGGTAAAAAAGTAGAATTTGTGATGATTAAAGAAATTTTTTTATCAAGGAAATGGCAGCTATCTTGGATTTTGTGTGCTCTTCTTGGGAACACGATATCTTTGTAGGAGATTGTCCAAATTCAATCAATATTTGCATGCTGTTACCTGAGAGTATTCCACAGGGGGAGACAAAGATATTTTGTGTATTTAACTTTTTTTTTTGTAATGTTAATATTTTATACCCGGAAAACGTCAGTGATTACATACATTCATGTGCCATTATATAAACACTGTGATAATTTTCCCAAAGAAAACCCATGCCTCCCCCTGCAGCTTACCCTCAAGATGTACTGTGCCAAATTTCATGTCATTAACCAAGATATTGCAAAACTAAATAATGATTTATTTTAGAAACACAAATCACAGAAAAACGTATTCAAAGTTGGTACATATTTGTCAAAACATTTCATTGCCCAATACTGCCTGTAAGTCAGCAGAACTTAGCACTGAAGTTGAACACCAAACACTCCGTCAAATAGTGTATAGTAACAGTCATACTAATGCACATCAACCTGAATATTCTTACTACTAAGCAACTATATGAATGAAAAAAAATGTGTAAATATTTTTGAAAAATGTACTTTAAAGTCCATGCATCTCTTTGATCATTTCACATCCAAGGGGTGGGGACCCCTACCCCCACCATGAAATGCAACAGCTGAATTGCTTGAAACATGAGATTATGTCAACATCCCGATATGCCTACAAATGGATCTCACGCAAATAAATATAATTGTATCTAAAGACAACATTAATATATACCTCTTTATCAGAATCGGATGTTGTATCGCTCGATGTGTGCTGGATCTGTTCAACATCAGAAGTTTCCTTTGTCATGGACATCGTCATAGTGGTCAAAATCTGCGTATTTTCATCGGCACTTTGCGGTTGATTTCTCTTTGATCCACGCGCCAGTTGAAGGTGTTTGAGCCTCTTTTGTTTTCCAAGACCGTGCGCTTCCTATTTGCGTTTTCGTCGATAAATTACAAAAAAGTACACAGAGAATGATCGATCAATTTAGACGTAAATAAGATGCCGGAAGCTGTGGGGGGTGGTCGGAGAGCCAAATGACTCAATGAGTAAGCACCACGTGATACGACCAGGCCATCACGTGATAGGATCTGGCCAATCTGTGTCGGAATAGTAATTTATTTCTCGCTGAAGGAGGCCTCATTTATAGTCAGGATTGCTCGGAAATCGTCAGAGCTGTTATAAATTGGTTTCCACCATGATGCACAGCGAAAACCCGCGTTTCCAACGGTGTGCGCCATATTGGAATTTGTTTACAATGACAGCGTGTATTCGAAGTCCCAACAAGCCGATATTTTTACGATTATGCATGCTCCGTTTAGCAAAAATAAAGACAGCAATTAGGGGCATGCTACTAAAATGACATTTTGTCACTAAAAGAATTTTATTTCAAGAATAAAACATGCATCAGTGGCAAGTACAATAATATTTCTATGCGGAATTATCAACATGTCGAAAAAGATTTTTTTCTCGAAAATCGTGGATTAATC
Organism: Lamellibrachia columna; assembly: GCA_963662155.1. Taxonomy (NCBI): domain Eukaryota; kingdom Metazoa; phylum Annelida; class Polychaeta; order Sabellida; family Siboglinidae; genus Lamellibrachia; species Lamellibrachia columna. The sequence goes on along the minus strand of OY759271.1, from coordinate 7,121,541 downwards.
GATATTATGTCCACCCGGGTCCTACCTTAACATGTAAGATGCCTGTGTGTTTCAAACTGTTCAGTCGCACCAGAGGATTGACCATCACTTGTTGTTTCAGACGTTGATGAGTGTGCAAGCTGGGCGAACAATCGCTGTACACAGAAATGTATCAACGTGAAAGGCTCGTACAAATGTCACTGTTACAACCACTTTATTGCATTCAACGGTAATACACGAGAGTGCATCGTCCAAGGTGAGTTCCTGCAGTAGCCACCGGGTGTCGCTTTGGGGTTGATATTGAGACAGTAACTAATCCCAGTGAGTTAGCAGCTTAATCTTGCTTAGACTTCAATTCCTTGGTAATAGTACTTTATAATGGTGTGCTTGCATGCATGGTCCAATTTGTGAGCTTGAATAATTGAACTGAACAACAATATGTGAATTTGTGAACATCACCCATATGCAGATGATACACAGATTTACCTTTCCTTGGCCACCCCGCATACAAAGTGCTCCTGAAACCAACTCAGAGATTGTCTCCATGACATATTCCACTGGATGACTGGCAGCAAATTAAAGTTAAATGCAAATAAAACAAGAGTTTCTTATTATTGGTACACAAAAGCAGGGAGGTAAACTTGATTGTTTTTCCCCGACACCTATGCTAAGCCAGAATTTTACAACGGCCGTCTCGGCACAGAATTTAATAATAATTAAATTATGGACAGCAAATTTCACAAACTTCTCGTTGCTGCTTTGATCACATTCGTGACCTTCGTCACGACTGGGTCATGACCTATATGATCAGCTGGGGACTGGGTCATGGCCTATAGGATCAGCTGAAGACTGGGTCATGACCTATAACTTATAAGATCAGCTGGAGACTGGGTCATGGCCTATAGGATCAGCTGAAGACTGGGTCATGGCCTATAGGATCAGCTGGAGACTCGGTCGTGGCCTATAGGATCAGCTGAAGACTAGGTTGTGGCCTATAGGATCAGCTGAAGACTGGGTCATGGCCTATAACTTATAAGATCAGCTGGAGACTGGGTCGTGGCCTATAGGATCAGCTGAAGACTGGGTCGTGGCCTATAGGATCAGCTGGAGACTGGGTCATGGCCTATAGGATCAGCTGGAGACTGAGTCATGGCCTGTAGGATCAGGTGGGGACTGGGTCATGGCCTTTAGGATCAGCTGAAGACTGGACCGTGGCCTATAGGATCAGCTGAAGACTGGGTCATGGCCTATAACTTATAAGATCAGCTGGAGACTGGGTCATGGCCTATAGGATCAGCTGGAGACTGGGTTGTGGCCTATAGGATCAGCTGGAGACTGGCTCATGGCCTATTGCTTTATTAACATGTTTTAATGCTCCCTCTTCAACTGGATCTTTTCATTCATCTCATTTCCTAAAAAATCGAAAAACCTAGTTTCCTTTTCCTTTTCCTTGCTAGTTCATTTGTGCAGATTTGTCATTTAAATCACTAGACAAATTATTAAATTATATGTGACCGGGCCCAGTCAAAAATCAGCGGAACACTTGCAAAACTGGTTCCACCTTTGTATACTATAACAAAGATATTCACACTTTTGTAAGTTACCCAATCTAACAATCATACACAGTTATAAAAAGACTGCACAATACTTAAACTATTCACACACTAATCTGATATCTGTTGGGCTAAATGAATTGAGAAGGGAGTTTTAAGTCTTACCATTTATGTTGTCCCAGGGAAGAAGATGGCGATGCTGTTTGGAGTGGGATCAGAGATCCGGCAGTACATCCCTAAGGCGAAGAACTTCGAGTATGCGGACGTCGTTCTTTCCGGTCGCCGCATCCAGGCCCTTGATGTTGACCCCAGTCGCAAACTTCTCTACTGGACTGACTCGTCCCAGAAGACCATCAAGAGGGCCCTGATTCCCGATGACCCTAAAGAGATGGGTTACCCACAGGACCTGAAGATTACCGGCATCAGACAGCCCAGTGGAATAGCGTTTGATTGGGTCGCCAAGTGAGTGTGCAATAATAATATCTTGGCGTGTTCTTTTAAATGAAATTGGGCATTTTCTGCCAGTTGTCGTCAAGTGTAGTACGGTGTCGTTGGTGGTCAAGTGTAGCACGGTGTCGTTGGTGGTCAAGTGTAGCACGGTGTCATTGGTGGTCAAGTGTAGCACGGTGTCGTTGGTGGTCAAGTGTAGCACGGTGTCGTTGGTGGTCAAGTGTAGCACGGTGTCATTGGTGGTCAAGTGTAGCACGGTGTCGTTGGTGGTCAAGTGTAGCACAGTGTCGTTGGTGGTCAAGTGTAGCACGATGTCTTTGGTGGTCAAGTATAGCACGGTTTTGTTGGTGGTCAAGTGTAGCACGGTGTCGTTGGTGGTCAAGTGTAGCACGGTGTCGTCGGTGGTCAAGTGTAGCACGGTGTCGTCGGTGGTCAAGTGTAGCACGGTGTTGTCGGGGTCAAGTGTAGCACGGTGTCGTCGGTGGTCAAGTGTAGCACGGTGTCGTTGGAGGTCAAGTGTAGCACGGTGTCGTCGATGGTTAAGTGTAGCACGGTGTCGTTGGTGGTCAAGTGTAGTACGGTGTCGTCGGTGGTCAAGTGTAGCACGATGTCGTCGGTGGTCAAGTGTAGCATGGTGTCGTCAATGGTCAAGTATAGCACGGTGTCGTTGGTGGTCAAGTGTAGCACGGTGTCGTTGGTGGTCAAGTGTAGCACGGTGTCGTTGGTGGTCAAGTGTAGCACGGTGTCGTTGGTTGTCAAGTGTAGCACGGTGTCGTTGGTGGTCAAGAAAGCAGTAAAAACACACACACCTGTTCTAGGTAGAATATTGCTGGTATATTTAATGATAGAGGGATGATAGGGGAGAGAGAGTGAGCTAGGGGAGGGTGATGGAGATAGAAGAGGGAGAAGGAGCTAGGGGAGGGAGTAGGAGCTAGGGGAGGGAGCTAGGGGAGGGAGAGGGAGATAGAAGAGGTAGAAGGAGGAAGAGGCAGTAAGGGGAGGGAGAGAGCTAGGTGAGAGAGAGAGAGAGAGAGAGAGAGAGGGAGTTAGGGGAGGGAGAGAGAGGGAGCCAGGGGATGGCGGATATCGAGCTAGGTGAGGGAGAGGGAGCTAGGTGAGGGAGAGGGAGTAAAGGGGGTGAGAGGGTGCCTGGGGAGAGAGAAGGAGCTAGGGGAGGGAGAGGGAGTTAGGGGAGAGCGAGGGAGCTAGGTGAGGGAGAGGGAGTAAAGGGGTGAGAGGGAGCCTGGGGAGAGAGGAGCTAGGGGAGGGAGAGGGAGCTGAGAGGGAGTTAGGAGAGAGAGGGGGAGCTATGGGAAGGAGAGGGAGCCAGGTGAGTGAGATGGAGCTACGGGAGTGAGAGGGAGCTATTGGATGGAGAGGGAGCTGGGGGAGGGAGACTGAGCTTCGAGAGGGAGAGAAAGCTAGGGGAGAGAGAAGGAGCATGAGGAGCACATCTAAACAATGCACTATTATTTTATTTTTTCTAATATATTTGTGCAGTTGTATTTATTGTAATTAATTTTTATTTTCAAATTTAGTTTTTTTATTCCTCAGTATTTAACCATCAAGCAGTCTTGGACATATTCGATAGTTCATGAATTAATCACCTGTTTATTAAATTTAGTAGCTAGTTCTTTGACTGACAAACCCAGTGAAGGATCTCACAAACTCTATGCCAAGTTCTTTGCTGAAATACCCTCAAGTGGATCTAAATCTGATACAATTGTATTTCAGCTAATTTCAATAGACTATAAAACAAAAGTTAGAATTTCCGATTACATACAACACATGAATGTTTTGTTATTGCATTGCTTGCATTGTTTCTCTCTCATACCACCAGGGTTCTCTACTGGACGGACACCCAGAAAGGGGTCATATATGCCGCTACTGACGATGGCCGATACAGAAAAACCCTCGTCTCTGGAAGACAATTCAGGCCCATGGCGATCGCTGTCAACCCCAAGCTAGGGTGAATATCAGAGCAATTTCTTACAAGATATGTACCGTGAACTTTGCACGCAATACCAACTTGATTGTGGAATTTAATGCCACAGCATTTTATTTTGCACCAATGTATAAATATATATATATATATATATATATATATATATATATATATATATACAAACTAGCTTTTGGATTTGTAACAATTTGCTTGTCAAGCCACACGGACACATAACCATAGCAGGCAAGGAGTTATGATGCACACATTTTATGTGTTTACAATCTGTAATCGGTGTCAGACACCAAATTATAACATACTTTTACAAGGATCTTATGTTCAGTACCCCTCTATATGGAGGGGCTATCTTAGAATCTGACATTTTATTTGTATGACATGAACCTGGAAGTAAAATAGTGATCTGGTCCCAGGTGGATGTATTGGACTGATAACTTCTCCCAGCATCCAAAGATTGAGGGGGCGTGGATGAATGGTCAGAACCGGACACTGCTGGTTGAGTCACGACTGGGCAATCCGACTGGACTGACCATCGACTACTACATGAATGACCGGATCTACTGGTGTGACAGTAAAGAGAACATCATTGAATCAATGAATCCCAACGGATCCGATCGTTTTGTCGTTGTCCGAGCAGGTAATGTTGCCATGGAAACCACTCTGAAACATCGTCAGTAGCCACCCTGTTCCTTATTTTAAAGGAAATTCCTTTAAATTGCTACATTTTTGTACAGTCCCCTTTTTGCGAACTAAGATTCTTTTAAATTACTAAATTGTTTTCATGGCAAGAAAAAATATGATGTGTGCCGAATTCCATTATTTCCACCAGCAAATTGCAAAATTTCAAGGAATTGTCATCGTTGAATGATGTATTGTTTTCTTCTGATTTTGCTTAGGCATGTCTAAATTTGACAAGCTGAAAAGTTGAGTCAACTTACTAGCCAGTATATTTCTAGGACTAATTCATGTAGAAATAAGTTAAATTGTGTTCTGTGTAAATTAGTAAAGAGATTTCTTCTGCTGCTATCTGTCCCATGCCTAGCTAAGTTGCTGGGGTGACATGATGATGGCCCCAGATGACATGATGATGGCCCCAGATGACATGATGATGGCCCCAGATGACATGATGATGGCCCCAGATACACAATGTTTCCATTTTTCACAATCATCTGTTGGTCTATGGAGCTGCTCGAACTTAACACCTGTCCAATCCTTGGTGTTGTCCAATGACGGTTTTGGTTGTCTCCCTCTTTTGTGAGTTCCATCTGTTCCTCCTTACAAGGGGTTGTTTGCAAAGCTTCTTTCATCTGACTGCGACCAAGCCACTGCAACTTCTGTTTAATAATTGTTAATACCCTCTTCTTCTTTCCGGTGTAGCTTTCCATCAGTGATTTAGGGATTTGTAATTTCACCGTCAAAGGATGCCATCATCATTATAAGGTCCGTACAGGTCCTTGAAAGTCTTCAAAAGCGGTGAATTTCATTTGTCCTAATTCAAGGCCTTCAAATTCCTGAAAATGTTTTCAAAAGACTTGAAGAATTTATTTTTTGTCAAATTAATTATTGTTGTGGAGTAGTTGCCATTGGTGGTTGTCAAGTTTGCACCCCTACGACATGATCAGCATCATAAAAATAACCTGTGTGCTCATGGGGAAAACACATTGATGATTAATGATGCCACAGCATTTTACTTTGCTCCAATCTATTAGAATATTTTATATACAAACCAGTATCGTCATTCTTTTGGAATGCTGTAATTTTTCTGCCGATATTGATATCAATAAACTTTGAAATGGAGCCTTTCTTCACGTTAGCCTTAACAGTCTTGGAATGGCCTTGAATTTGATATCTTCCTTAATATGCAGACCCTGTTATACATATTATTTCAGTCGCAGTTGTGCTGTTTTTGTTTCTGGGTAAGGGTACGTTCTTATATAGGGCGGTATCATTGGGACCGCTCAGTACGCTCCCCCCGGCAGACCTGTTCATTCCAACAACAAATCTTCTGTTCAGGGAAGCATTCAGCCATGTTGTAATCACTACACAAATACTATTTGTCACTACACAAAGACTATTTGTTCACATATATCCACCACGATCTGTTGCCAGGTCTCAACCATCCGTACAGCATAGACGTCTTCCAGTCCCACTTGTACTGGGTGTCTGTGGATAGGGGAGAGGTGACACAAATGGACAAGTTTGGCCGTGGCGTGAACCGTACTGTGCAGTCAGGGCTAATGATGCCCCGTGCCATCCGAGTTTATCATCAGTTCAAATATGACCTGTCAAGTAAGTCAGGATGTGAGGGAGCATCTTTTGACTTCAAACCATAGTGTCAATATTATTTTATTAGTTCATTAAAATGTTTAACATGACTAGGGTTATTATTATTTGTGGAATAATTTAGGGACTTCTTTGTAAATATACCCTTTATACATAAAACAAAACTTGTTCTATATCTCATCTCTTTTTATGTATTGTAAACACAAACTGTATCCGTAGACCAGCTGTATTTGAGCGAGTGTATGTTAGCCATGACGGGTTGTTTCAGTTAAGAACCGCTGTGCTAACAAGGGTTGTTGGCCCCTGTGTGTACTGATTCCTGGTGGAGCTCAGTGTATCTGTCCCGATCACGCAGACTTCCTTCCCAACAGTCTCACAGTCTGCGACTCACGTACGTATGCCAAGTGAATGTGTCTCTAATATAATAATAATGAATCTTGTATAGTGCTGGTATCCACCAAATAAGGTGCTCACGGCACTTGATATAATTTAACCGTTATTTGAAATATCAATTTAAGATCAGTATCATAAAGATTATAAAATTAGTATCATATATATATCATAAAATAAGTAAATATTATAAGATCATTATCAAAATAATATAGAATCGTTGTCAGAGCTTTTCTAAAAATCAGTAATTATTAAAAGATTAATGTAATAAATAATATAAAATCATTATCATAGATAGTATAAAATCAGTATAATAAAAATTGCAAAACTTATCACAAATATTTTAGAAAGAATATTAGTGTATTCAAAAAGTCATTGTCTCCATATGAAATGTCCACATCATTAATCTCCTGCTTATTTCAAGATATGCCCAAGGAGCTCAGATAATCTGTCTCACAACTTTTTTGTTCTTAAAACTAAGCTTAACCTCCGTGCTTTCTCTGTTGCTGTACCAAAATCTGGAACAAACTCCCCATCAAACTGTTGCATGTCTCTTGCACCTCCAAGGTACATCATTGCACTAAATAATGTTAGGTACTGTGGAATTTTTTCTTATACATTTCTTGAATATTCACACTTTTCCACCTGAGAGTATAATGTAAGTGCACGGGACACTTATGTACTCAGCTCCCTTTTCTGTCCATGGCGCTATCTGGTGGCTGCAGCTGGAAGCGACAGTATGAATCACATTCTACAAACTACACCCTAACTGCTGTATTGTCAAATAAATTGGCTGGTCTGATAGGTTCTAAAAGATCAGCGAAAAGAAATATGACAAAATAAAATTACATGGTCAAATGTAATTATGTGTAGATTGTTTTTTTAAGTAAAAAAAATAAAATAGCTAAAATAGCAAATATAGTTATATATACACTAATGTGTAGTCAGGTGTTCAGCAAAGGTATGTGTGTTTGCTGGTAAGGAGTGCTACAATATTCCTGGTTGAAAGACCATACCTGGCTACGGTGACATTGATCAGGAAGTGTTAACCAAAGAAATGAAATGACTTGGAAACAATGCAGACTCTGTTGATTAGAAAATGTAATTTATAATATATAAAAATTAATAAAATAGTCTACTGATGACATGTAAGCAATGTCTATATTTGCAGCCCATGAACCCAAGATGCCCCAGCTGCAGTCGTGTGTTTGTCGCAATGGAGGCCTGTGTATCGCTGACCCCAATAAAGATAACCAGGTCTTCTGCAAGTGTTCTAACGGTATGTAATGTCTGCATGAATATAGTACTGTTGAACCTCTGTTTTTAAACAGCCGAGTTTGTTACCAGCCAGACATCACTAGTGCCGCAGGCATAAGTGATGTTATCTGGCTGGTGACACTTGAGTGACATCAACAAACAGTTTGCTATTCCCGTTCTGTAACGGCAAATTAACACTTGAGCATACTTTTTCACTTCCTACATTTTTGTAAACATGCAGCTGGGCCGGTATCACGAAGCATTCGTACCGTACGAAGGAACTGATGCGGACATTTGACACAGATTACGTAAATCACAACAATCACAGAAAACACACAGAGCGTTCGAACAATCACGTATCTATGCCAACGTGCATACTCGGTTGCATTCGAAATGATTCAAACGTCAGCTGCATTCTCAGAACCATGATTCATACGTCAGCTGCATTCTCAGAACGAAGCAACCATATCTTATCAGAGTTTATATATCATGATAAAGTGCTCTAGACCAATCAGGTAGTCTTATTGCTGTGATATATCCAGCCATATGATGCATGGCTGCTTCGTTATGAGAATCCTATGTTAAGCATATGTTTGTGAACGTCGATTGGATATCAGCACTGCTAGCTGTTGAATAACATATAATATGCTGTATCCACTAACCCTGTACCCAAAGTAAAAACAAACGGGGCAAAGAACTGTTGTCAACTGGTGCCTGTTTAACCAGCAGCAGTTATTCTTCCATGTGTGTGCTCAGATTGACATTTTATAATGCAGATAATAGTGTATTTAGTCATTATGCATTTAAATAACAGTTTTATGTATACTTTTTTCTAGGGATCCTTTTATGATATTTATATATACATTGTTTTTTAGTTTCTTTAAAATATTTTCTAACCTAAAACAGATGCATGTAACTTTAGCAAATGCATATTTTATACCTGTGCTTTTATTCAATCTTATGATTGTAAACAAATAAATTAGTATTATTATTAATTGTGCCATTATGGTCATCCTGGGACAATCCCAAATTATTTCCATAACAGTAAAGAATAGAACATTAGATCCCACTAATGCAATCATCTTGGTCTTCCGGTCACTGGCCCAGTCCCATGGGTGGCCTTAATATCGAGGTTCGTCTGTACTTAACAAGATTTAACAAGATGGCCATTCATAACAACAAACTGCAGATGGCAAATGGACAAAAATGGCATTTGTTTATTAAGACTCCAGCAATTTGTCCACCCTTCTCAGATGCCTGTCAGTTCTGTTTTAAACATATTTACCCTGCTGGCATTTACACAATCTGTACATAATTTATTCCATTCATTTATCGTCCTCTGTAAAAAAAAATATTTTATTTTCATCAAAATGACACAAAAAGGGTGTATTTGTCTAGAACTGTTCTTCTGTGTGGGAGAAAGAACCACAGTTGTCTAACTCTGCTTTGTACATTGTCATTTATTATGTGCCCATTGTTGTTGACAGGTTACTATGGCAACGTCTGTCAATATGGCCAATCATATGCTGCCAGAAAAGGCAAGTAAAAATTACATGTCAGATTTTAAAATAGTGCTATTGTCTTAAAAAAACTATTCCCCATTCCGTTGTTCTTTCTAGATGCAATGATGTTAATGTTGTATTGAAAATTAAATCAACTGATATTTGTGTAGAAAAAAACATTCGTAACCATCATGTTGTATTTGTTTAAATAAATATTAGACATCATGTTTTTTCTAATTAATGGTTTATTAGCACATTCGTGAAATGTGTTTGCGGTGTGATATCTGTGTGTAATTGTTTTGTATCTATGGTTTTATTAGCTTTCAGGGGACATGTTTGAGTATGATGTCACAGTGTGACACAATGTCATGTGTTACTTAACACGATCATAATGATCATCCTATCCCATGATCATAGTACTGCAATGGTAGGATTGGATGTAAAAATAAATATGAACTGAAGCATTGAGGTAGTGATATCATACATAATTAATCAATAAACAAAAATAATTCAGTTGTAATCTTGGCCAGTTATATTTAGTTACTATTACCAAAATATTATGATTATTTGCAGAATATTATAACACTTCTGATGTATTGATAAACATATAAATGGTGGCCTAAATGACATATGCCTACATCAGTAACATTTACACCTTAACTCATCTGATGGGTCCATCATTATCATAATTAGCACGAGGCAGACAATGATGGTATTGATTCATTGAGTAGGTATGATGTCAAAATATACATTTGTGTTGGATACCTGTAGTTTGTATTGTTATAAGCTCTGGTAGACTGTAACAGTGTGTATCACGTGTGTTGTTTGTTACAGATATAGTGGCTATTGTTGTGCCTGTCTGCATCGTCTTCTTGCTCATTGTGTTGGCTGTTGCAATGTTCCTCTACTGGAGGCGCAGAAAGTAAGTATTCCACCCCAAGTAACACAGATCACCCTTCCTCCCATCTCCACAGAACATGTTGTCCTTGCCATCGCACATCCTCCAAGTAGGCATCTCTCCACCTCCTCTCAATAGACCTCCTCTACACACCCTCCAAATAGACCCATATAGGTAAAATCCCTTCCTATCCACTCCCTCATATTATTATAGTCCAACCCCTTAAATAGTGTTATCTAATTAGACAACAGTTTTATTTAAGGTGATTCTTGTAATAGTTTACTAAAACAGTACACAATCGAATGGAGACCTTTGTATATGATCACCGCTGTTAAAAGTATCAAATATTTTTAGCCAGCAGTCATGAAACATGGTCAAATATACCATTTTGGGTAAATTTATACATTTAGTGAGTTTTCTATTGACAGCATACAATGTGTCATGACGACGCACTGTGTCATGGTAACACAGTGTCGTCATGACAGTCGTGATGATGCATTGCACTACTGTTGTGTCACTACTATAATGTCACAACGATAGTGTCACTGCGATAACATCACTACAATAGCGTCAATACGATAGTGTCACTATTATAGCATCACTACGATAGCATCACTATGATAGCCTCACTACGATAGCATCACATTGATAGCGTCACTTCTATAGTGTCACTACGATAGTGTGACAAGATTAGTGCCACTATGATAGTGTTACAAGGACACGGTGCATTATGATGACAAGTACTGATGTACTGTGCCATACTGGTGCCATTATCATGATGTCAACATCATACTGTTCGTCTTGGTGACATTCATCTTTGATGCAGTATTATCCATCCCAGTTCATTATTTGTCATCAAACTATGACAGTTGGTCCCTTCATCATGTTGACACATTGTGACGTTTGTTGTGACAGTGGCAAGAGTGTCAGCAGCGGCAGTGTGGGAGAGTTCCGCACCGGTCACACTGGAGTTGTCGCTTTCCACGGTGACAACAACATTGACCTAACATATGATGCGCCGTCTGGTGAACCAATGGTGAGTTATCAGCCTAAACAGCTTTGAATATATCTTGTAGTAGTCAAAATGTCAACTGCACACTGAGAATGACAAGGAAGTAATTTTATCGATATATATGTGCCATGGCAGCATACCGTATTATGCACAGTTTGCACAATTAAATGTTTCTGTTAGGTAGGCCCTTAGCAAATGTTTATGACAAAGTTGTCCATTCAGTGGGATGTTTTCATACCCTCAGTCACACCTTCCTTTAGGGAAGGGCACAGCCTTTGTTGGGGATGAATTTGTCAGAGCCATTGCTCACAAACATGATGGGGAGGGTATGTAAAGATACTCGAAATGTTGAAGACTACATAAACTAGGTTCTTAACATGGCTAAAGCTGAAATAAAAAAATTCAAAAGAAATTTGGAGCAAAAATTGGCAGGTAATGTAAATAATTACATTATATAAAGGGGTACATAAAAAGTTTGAGATTATGATTTCAAATGGCTGAAGACCTAAATGGATATTTCAGCTCAGTGTGTGCCAGGGAAGATATAAGTTCACTACCAGTGACTAAATGTATTTTGACTTTGGCTCTGATGTAAGAACTTCACAGCAGTTAAATCTGTTGCTATTTCTCTCTGCAGGAGCCGCTTGAGAATGAATACAACACGGACAAAGGAAGTCGCCCCACTAACTTCAGTAACCCCATGTATGACAGTTTCACTGACCCCGCCACAACAGCATCCCCCGAGCCTCCTTCCCCACCCATTGACATGATCCCAATGGGGTCAACACCTACAACTGCTGCTGAAGTCTCACCCCCAGAAACTCAGCCTGCGACATCACCAAAAAAGTTGGGTGGTTTCAGCCCGACTAACGTCGACACCGACATAGACACGGAGGCCTTGGTCATGGAGGATGATGACGAATAGTGTGTTAATGGAAACACGATTGCTTCCATGTCGTTTCTCTGCTCCAAGTCTACACCATGGCGTGGAGATTAAACAGAAGATTAGTTGGACAATGTTTGCTCAAGCAGTGGACAAAGATGGGTCCATCCAAGACTTTTTCCTTAGGAATGAGTCGAAACAGTAAATATTTAGTGTTCATATTCCTGCCTCTTAAGTTTGTTTTACACGAGGTGATATCATTGTAGCGATGAGTCAATGGCATCACATGCGACCAGATAGAAGCTTGATCACTATGTATAAACCGTATGTTGCCACGATGCATCGCAGCGATGTTGCATGACAGAACTGATCCTACTTTGAAGTGACGTTGTGTGTGTATGAAATGGCATAGACCTTTTCTAAACATAGCCATCGGCTAATCGAGGTGATGATATAGCCTAGTGTAAACCAAACTTCAGATGACGCAGCAAAACCAAGAGACCGCGCATCATACCCAAACGTTATTAATTGTGTCCATTTATCAAGTCGTGTATAAACATATCAGAACTTTTGTAATGGTGTCACACAGTGTTGTGTAAGTGCATGTAAAATGACCTTGGTCTTTGTAGACTATTTTATATATATATATGTATCATGTGCGATGTTTTGACAGCACACAGGTAGCATTCCTGTGGGCAATGTAGTACTAGTAGGCTACATTCATTGTTTAGACACTGGCTACCGTATTTGCTCATGTATAAAGTTGGGTGTAGAAGTTCAGTTAAAGCCGTGAATAGGCAACTCATTATGACTTTGTAATGAGGAACTCCCTTAGCAAAAAATATCTATAGAATTTTTATAGAATATTCTATAGGATGTTTATGGAGATAATTAATTAGAATTCAGAAAATATTAAGTAATTTTTTTTAGAATTTATATATATTCTATAGTTTTGAGACATTTCTATAGAATTGAGGCAATATTTTATAGAATGTGTAGAGTTGTATAGTAGAAAATTTAAATAGACATAAACAAATGCCATAGTATATTATACTTCTCTATACACAATTCTACTGTAGAACTGCAGAATTCTATGTTTCTATAGAATGTTTATACAATTCTGTATATTTTATGCTAAGGGCTGTCATATACACCCTGTGCCCTGAAGTGCCGATATACCTGGTATGTATCATTCCCAGCCTGAATGTCCACATTCCCACATTTGGCCTCTAGAAATTAGACGTGTAGTTTTATTGAACAGGACAAGTACTCTGATGAATATCAATTGGTGACAATTAGGGATAATGATCTGGCGCCATCTGGTTGGAAGAGCGAATCACAGCTGATAGTTCAACAATTTGACACTTGTGGAACAATTTTACGTCACCTGTGCAAGTTATGCGTTCCAGTAGGGCTTTGCCTTGTTAGCTTTTGTGTTTGTAGATTGTTACACAGTGTACACTGTGACAATAGACATTGCAGTTCAGGGATCATATATTGTTTGTTGTACAGATGACAGGGACTGTGTGTTACCATTCAGCCAGGAATTTTTGTCATTATGATGATGTATTTGTCAAATACTTACCGTGGAATAAACATTTCCGATATTTTAAAACTGGTCCTGTTGTATGTTAGAGGTATCTTAATGGTCTGTCTGAATACTGTAAACGATCAGATAAGATGGATATATTAGCTTTAGAGATAATAAAATTTATCAAGTCCATTATACTAGTCTGAAACACCATGCTGGAAACCAAAATCGTTGGAGTCGGCTTATATCATATACAGATAATTTGTAAAGAATATATTTTAATAAATTTTATAAGTCACAAAACTAGTAATGTTTGCTCAATACTAACTACATTAAAAAAATATAATAGAACCCCTGCAAACTATATACCTGTATATATCTTGCAATTGCCGTTTTATCTGCTATGATATTTTCGTTATAAATAAAGGAAGACGGGGATAGGGAATGTCACAGAAGGAGAAGACAGGAATAGGGAGTGACACAGAAGGAGAACAGAGGGATAGGGAGTGACACAGAAGGAGAAGACAGGGATAGGGAGTCACACAGAAGGAGAACAGAGGGATAGGGAGTGACAAAGAAGGAGAAGACAGGGATAGGGAGTGACACAGAAGGAGAAGACGGATAGGGAGTGACACAGAAGGAGAACAGAGGGATAGGGAGTGACACAGAAGGAGAAGACAGGGATAGGGAGTCACACATAAGGAGAACAGAGGAATAGGGAGTGACACAGAAGGAGAAGACAGGGATAGGGAGTCACACAGAAGGAGAACAGAGGGATAGGGAGTGACACATAAGGAGAAGACAGGGATAGGGAGTCACACAGAAGGAGAACACAGGGATAGGGAGTGACACAGAAGGAGAACACAGGGATAGGGAGTCACACAGAAGGAGAAGACAGGGATAGGGAGTCACACAGAAGGAGAACAGAGGGATAGGGAGTGACACAGAAGGAGAAGACAGGGATAGGGAGTCACACAGAAGGAGAACACAGGGATAGGGAGTGACACAGAAGGAGAACAGAGGGATAGGGAGTGACACAGAAGGAGAACACAGGGATAGGGAGTCACACAGAAGGAGAAGACAGATATAGGGAGTCACACAGAAGGAGAAGACAGGGATAGGGAGTGACACAGAAGGAGAAGACAGGGATAGGGAGTGACACAGAAGGAGAAGACAGGGATAGGGAGTCACACAGAAGGAGAAGACAGGGATAGGGAGTGACACAGAAGGAGAACACAGGGATAGGGAGTCATACAGAAGGAGAACAGAGGGATAGGGAGTGACACAGAAGGAGAACAGAGGGATAGGGAGTGACACAGAAGGAGAAGACAGGGATAGGGAGTGACACAGAAGGAGAACAGAGGGATAGGGAGTGACACAGAAGGAGAACACAGGGATATGGAGTGACACAGAAGGAGAACACAGGGATAGGGAGTGACACAGAAGGAGAACAGAGGGATAGGGAGTGACACAGGAGAAGACAGGGATAGGGAGTCACACAGAAGGAGAACACAGGGACAGGGAGTGACACAGAAGGAGAAGACAGGGATAGGGAGTGACACAGAAGGAGAACAGAGGGATAGGGAGTGACACAGAAGGAGAACAGAGGGATAGGGAGTGACACAGAAGGAGAACACAGGGATAGGGAGTGACACAGAAGGAGAACACAGGGATAGGGAGTGACACAGAAGGAGAAGACAGGGATAGGGAGTGACACAGAAGGAGAAGACAGGGATAGGGAGTGACACAGAAGGAGAAGACAGGGATAGGGAGTCACACAGAAGGAGAACAGAGGGATAGGGAGTCACACAGAAGGAGAACAGAGGGATAGGGAGTCACACAGAAGGAGAACAGAGGGATAGGGAGTCACACAGAAGGAGAACACAGGGATAGGGAGTCACACAGAAGGAGAACAGAGGGATAGGGAGTCACACAGAAGGAGAACAGAGGGATAGGGAGTCACACAGAAGGAGAACAGAGGGATAGGGAGTCACACAGAAGGAGAACAGAGGGATAGGGAGTCACACAGAAGGAGAACAGAGGGATAGGGAGTCACACAGAAGGAGAACACAGGGATAGGGAGTCACACAGAAGGAGAACACAGGGATAGGGAGTCACACAGAAGGAGAACACAGGGATAGGCAGTCACACAGAAGGAGAACACAGGGATAGGGAGTCACACAGAAGGAGAACACAGGGATAGGGAGTCACACAGAAGGAGAACACAGGGATAGGGAGTCACACAGAAGGAGAACACAGGGATAGCATGTACGTGAACATAATGATCACAGTTACTATAGAGCGCGGAGTAAAGATGAGGCAAAAAAACTGCTGAATCTGTCCTGGTGGATTGTGTGGTTTCTGTAAGTATACAAATCTTCACTTCATTAGTTCCCAACACATACAATCACACAGCAGGTGGTGTATACATGTATAAGCATTTAATTTTAGAAATTGGTGTTATAATTATATCAATGACTTGCAGAAACTAGTTCGTCTTCAAGGGCATAAAGGTACTACTAGTAGGCCATTACAACCCCCCTGCAACATTACTCATCTCACCAGAAAGTGTGTCCGATGCACCTTAAGCAATGTGTACAAAATATGTATCTCTTTCTGAATGAATCCATGTCAAACTTTAGTAAGATGTTTAAAATAATCATAGAAACATGGAAAGGAATTACATTTAGCTGCAGTGCAAGTATTTGTTGTATGTTAATGTAGGGCATCGGTGGAATAACCATGACAAGGCTATTGCACTGGCTTTGTACTTCAGGAGTCACCAGGCATACTGTGTGTTGAATAAATTGTTTTCCATGCCGTCGGCAAGCACGTTGCTACGATTTGTAAAAGTAAAGTAATGGATGACCAGTCAAAGTGCTGTGTGATGTTTTTGATGAAATGAGTCTTCGGCAACAGCTATGTTATGATCGTTCGCGAGACACAGTTGATGGTCTGGTGGAGATGCCGAAAAAGCAGGCACAACCCTGCAATGAAGCACTGGTTTTCATGGTGCGGGGTCTGACTGTAAACTGGAAGCAAACTATTGCTTTCTATTTTAGCAGAAATGCTGCATCGACTGCCGACCTTGATCGATTGCTAAGGATTATAGTTGAAAAACTTCTTGCCATCAAATTGCGAACAGTAGCAATGGTCTGTGACCAAGGTTCAAGCAATCGGTCATTGTACCGTTACTTGGGCATCACGGTGGATAAACCATATTTTGAGGTAAATATGCATGTCGTTCGGCTGAGTGTCATATATGATAATTTAATAATTGGCATTTTTTGTGTGTAAGCAAATACATAGTAAATTGTATTAACGTTGTTAATACATTTTATGAGTAACTGTACAAACAAATACATTTTAGTGCCATGGGACAATCATAAAATTATATGGTTTATATGATCCACCCCACATATTGAAAAGTGTCAGAAACACGCTGAAGAAACATGACATACTCTTCAATGACACGAAGGTAATATGCATAATTAACAACAGAGCTATTGTATACACTATCTCTGTTAACATGTTAACCTTGTTATTGTCATTACATATTGGATAAAGTTGTGGCTATAGGATGTTCATTTTATATTTTTAATGATTATCAACAAAACTTTGCTTACTATACACTTTGAATATGCCATCGAATTTGATAAGCACTTGTAGCAATTTATTCCATATCGAATCTTATTGCACTTTTTATTGTTGTATAAAAAACGCATCTTATACTATGTTCTTTGGCATGTTATTTGCTATGTATATATGTTGTACCAATGTGACACAATTTCTTAACATTGTTATCCTAAATAAACATCCATTCATTTATTATTTAATTCCTTCATTTATTCAACATGTCATCAAGTTGAGCAATTGATATATTTGCATGGCTCAGTACTTTATGAATCATGAACAAAGAAAACGTATATATTTTGTATGTGCAGGTAGCCTCATGGGAAGGTGTAAAGCAGTTTTACCTGGCGGACTGCAGATTGCCGGTAAAATTGGCTCCCAAACTAACTTCTAAACATATCTATCTGCCTCCTTTCTCACCGATGAGGGTAAGAACATAGCCAGTTTATTTACCTAAATATGTATGTATGTGTGTGTGTATTGGTGTGATGACCCATGTCTAAATTAATTAATATTCCTTTAATAACGTTGTGATATGTTATAAACATGTAAATTTATAAGGAACTGTCATGGACAAATATGTAATCTGTGCAATTTTTTTATTAATCACATGAAAGTTTTGCGGTATAAATTGTTTACAGGTCTGTCTTGCAGCACAGGTGTTTTCTAACACAGTATATGCAGGGATGAACATCTTGGCCTCCCTTGGCAAACTGCGGTGTCAGGCATGCATGACAGCTGACTTTGTGAAGAAAGTCAATGATGCCATCGACGTATTAAACGTAAGATCTTATGGAAAGAAGGCTGCCTCACCCATTTCCGCAAATAGTATTCAGCATCTGAAAGTCCTGTCAGACATGAAGGCAGATTCTGAAAGCTGGTATGTAAATGTAAAGGGTAAAAAATATCGACCACCTTGTTTTGATGGGCTTATTCAAGACATTAATGTCATTACCGCTATTTATGATGGTTTGGTAAAGAAAGGCCCTTTGAAATTTCTTCTTACTGGCCGCTTAAATCAAGATTGTCTTGAAAACATATTTTCCAAAATTCGATCTAAGGGTGGACACAGATTTAATCCCTCGGCACGAGAGTTTCGCTTTGCATATAGAAATTTATGTTCAACTTTGATGCTGGCTAGCATTCCATCTGTACACCAAACTTTTCCACACAATCCCACGAATTCACGTACGATAACACGTGAATTAAACCAGTTGAAACATGTGAATTCACCTTCAGCTTCACCTTAATCACGTGTCATTATTACCTGGGAATATATTAATTAATGTCATGCTTGTTTTACATAAAGCATAAGAATTATATCCATATTTTTTGTCAATAGATGGTGTTTTGAATGCTAACTTTGACTGTGTTATGCTATATAATTTTTTGTGAAATAAACACTACCGATTCTGAATCAAGCATGTCCAAAACTAGATTGTTATATCAACTGACCAGTCCACAGTCCCTCCTTGGCGCGGTTGTCCGTTGCTCCAGTGCACTTCAGTCACACCGAGCCAGCGAGGCCAATGAAGTGGAACTTGTCTCAAAGTCAGTGAACATCTCTGTTGTGTCCAGTTCCTTCCCATCGTCTGGCATCTGTGAGCAAACAGGGAGGAAACTGAGTCAGTCACTCATGGTTCACTAAAACCTTGCAGTTGCTATGGTAAACAAAAATTAATGCAGTGAATTTGAAGGCATGGGGTTAACAATATCATCATTTGAATGGAAAGTTCATTAAACACATTCACATTCGCTTTGAACAAACAAAATTCAATTTATTTTAAACATAAACCCCTATTAAGTACTGCAAACTGTTCAAATATACAGGGTAATACAGAAATTTAACACTTTGTAGTTCACTGGCAACAAATACAAAGTTCACGTTATTCTTGTACATACGTATTAGAGAAATAAATTGTATACTCATATTAAAACTGTAGTAATTTTTGTAAACCAACGCAGAATATGTGTTAACATTAGTCGAGCTCTCAATACATTTTTTAATGACGTTAAATAAGACAGAATGTTTGTACCCCATCCAGAACAACTCTCTGTTGCTTGAAATGCACTTGATTGCGTGTAAGAGAGAACTCCATTCTTGAGGCATTGCATAGCATACAAGCAGCGAACAGTGCAGCTGGATAGAAGTGATGCTTACATGATAATAATAAAGTAGATATACAGGGCCCAATCAATCAAGGTTTTACATACATGTAGTTCATCACTGTTAAATTAATTTCATGCTATTTAGTAACTATAAAAAAGCCAGTACTAAAGTAAAAATCAACGATATTGAAATGGTATATGTAAGTAAATTTCTAGGTGTTTTAATTGGATGATAACTTTGGAGTTGTCCATATTGGAATAGTGCGTACTAGTGCAAAATATTTACTAGACAAAAATGCTTGCCTAAAACTATACTACCTGCCTTGAGTTCCATGTTGTTGTGGAGTGTGGGGAAATACCTACAAAACAAATATTGACTGCATTTAATTGTTTGATGTTTGATTTTGTAAAACTAAAAACTCCCATTATAATGTGTGAAGCAAAAAAGTTATTACCAAATAATCTGCTGTTATTATTCAACAGTTTATGACACAACACGTGAATCACGACAAAGTAAAAACTTAAGACAGGTATTTGTAAGAATGACTCTAAAAGCCCAATGTATATTTGTACAAGGTATACAATTATAAAAGAAGCAAATTTGGACACGTGCAATTAAAAATGCGAGAACGTACTGTCCATGTGAATTCATTAATTCAGGTAGTGGTCCCACGATGGTGTGACAGCTACTATGTTATGTAATATAATATTCTACATTCTTAGGGGTTTGATTCAGCATACTGACATACAAAACTATCCCACTGGGAAAACAATGAGATAACAATGATAGCACATCAGGAAGCATGTAACTTGTTGTGTTTATTACCTTGTTGCACTAACCAACATTGTTTAGGCTGTCAAAGAGGTCTTGAAATGCCAGAGACAGCAAAGGAAGCTCAGTTGTAGACCATCCCGAAGACATGACAATGTTTCTGCTGCACATAGTCGGTCACAACAGCAAACATGGGTCGGACTGCAACTGTCAATAATGCAACCGAGCCAAATATGTGTTTCCTTCGTAACAATCAGGCTCCATATCACCATCATTTTAGACGTCAATCTGTGTGAATACTCTGGCAATTGAATATTTAGTTGGTATCAACGACATTTCCCTTTCTTTGGACACAAAACCGTGCACCTACCGTCTCGAGTCAGCAACCGATATGACTTCACTGAGCACCAAGCCACTAAGTAGGGGGATGGCAATTAACATGTTAGTCCAGAAGCTATGTAGGGAAGAGGAAGTTGGATTTGTGGATTTATGGGGAAGTTTTGTTGGGAGGGCTGATATGTACATGAAGGATGGGCTTCATTTAAGTGGAAAGGGGGCGGCAGTATTCGCCGACAAACTTTCAGCAGCAGTAGATAGTGACTTGGGTACAATGACAAATATTTTTGGAAGTAAACATTCTTTAAACTAGAAGTGCAGGGGGGTTACCTAGAGGTGTCTCAAGCAGAACAAGAGGCCACTAGCACAGATAAACCAATATCAAATCATCCGAAAAACATATCTGAAAAAGGTTATAGATGCGTATGTTTAAATGCAAGGAGCATAGTAAATAAGAAAAACGAATTAAACATTATGGTAGAAGATATTGAAACTCACATAATTGGTATACCTGAATCATGGGCCAACATAGATATAACAGATGCTGAATTAGGACTGACAGGATATGTAATATTTAGGAAAGATCGAATAGGAAGAAGGGGCGGGGGAGTTATTTTATATGTTAAAGAATCTATTCAGGCTTATGAAATAAAACTAGAAAGGGAAGCAGATTGTGATGAAGCTGTTTGGTGCAAAATTGTTTCCGGAAATTCAAAATTAACTATTGGATTAGTTTACCGAAGTCCAAACATAAACGAAGAGGACAACACAAAAATTAAAAAAGGCACAACTTTTCACACTTACACTGCATGCACACAATACTTGTGGTGGGAGAAGCGCCAACGTGTGGAATATACAGCGTTTTGAGCAGTCCCAACGATTGTATACTGCTCTATATAAGGACACACCTTTCCTGCCTCCCCGCGTCCATCCCTATGTGGTTTCATCACTGTCTCTCTCCCTCTGTGTGCGTGTGTACGTGCATGCGTGCGTGTAGGTCCTATGTAAGGGGTTTTCCTTTTCTGTCCACATTGAAATCACACGTACATTTACAGCAGAACACGGAATTCACACAACTGATGTTTGTTTTTTGAGTAAACGTGTTGAGAAAATGTTTGTAACCAGAATGATTACGTGTCCTGTGCAGAACTACATGCATGTGTCGTTACAATTAAGATACAAGAATAATTGCGACATAGAAACAGCGCTTCTATGTGAGGATTTCAACGTTGTTGAAGGCGTTGACAAGTGTCAATACGTGGAGTTGCAAAAGAATATCTGATGCATACAGGACAACAATGACAACAATGCTAGTCGTGATTCGTTGCCTACCACCTCCAGCACAGACAAAAGACCACAAGGGTTATATTTTATATGTAGGAATAGTTTTCGTCGAGTAATTGCAGCATGACTGAATGCTTCCCAAAGAAATAGAGACGGAGTTGGAATTAACATGTCTGCCAACGTTTGGAGTATACAGCGCTTTGAGCAGTCCCAACGACTGTATATTGCTCTATATAAGGACACACCTTTCCTGCCTGCCCGCCCGCCCGTGCATGCGTGCGTATGGGTCCCGTGTAAGGATCTTTCCTTTTCTGTATACATTGAAATCACACGTACATTTACAGCAGAACACGGAAATCACACAACTTATGTGTACTATTGTTTTTTTGTAAACGTGTTGAGAAAATTTTTTTAACCAGAATGATTACGCGTGTCCTCGATAGAACGACATGCATGTGTCGTTACAATTAGAATACCAGAATAATTGAGGCATAGAAACTGCGCTTCTAAGTGAGGATTTCAACGTCGTTGACGGCATTGACAAGTGTCAATGAGTGGAACTGCTGGTGCAAACAGGACAACAATGCCTGTCGTGGTTCGTTGCCTACCACTTCCAGCACAGACAAAAGACCACATGGCTTAATTGCTGTTTACGAGCCAGCATGCGGACAGTTCTTAAATTTAGCATGCGTTACATAACACAATCGATGCGAAGTTGTCTGTTTCAACACACGTGGTTTGTCTACAGCACACACTGCGTGCTTCGTGTGGACTTCTCTGTAGAAGCTGATCTCAGCTAAACTGGTAGAAGTGCGTTGCGTTGACAGCCAGTCAGACGAAATAGGCAACGAAAGAGATGATACGAAACAGCTACTACAAAAACAAACAGTGCATCATGAACCATTTGTGACCTAAAAGAATGTGGAATACCACCGAAGAAGTGTCACTGATTTGAACACAATTTCGGTCTCGATTCTCATTGCGATGAAAAATCAGGTTTGTGTATAAACTTTATATATATATATGCCCTTTCTGCTCAGATTCTACATACGATTGGACATTTCATATGGAGTTGTGATTAATGTATTGGGACAGGTTAATTACTAGTGACAACTATATTTTTCTTCTTCTGGTACAATTCATAATTCTATATTAGCCGCTTGCAAAATGTGACTAGACTTGACGAACAGGAGAGTAGTGGTGCATGGCAGTTAGTGATGTAGCCCTAGTTCGAGTCTATATTAGGTAGAATGTCGGATTTGCATAGTTTAGCAGGTTAATGTAGGCTCTCTGTTGAATGAATATATTATTTGTTCTTCAATGGGATGGAGACGATACACTTTCTAAACATTTAAACTGACTGTTGGCTAACGTAACTTGTGCGCATTTGTTTCACAAAGGAGCGGCGATGGGAATGTGAGTGAGTTTATTTGACTAGATTCATAGATAATAAACATATAATAACAGTTAATATAACTGTTCGATGATACTATAGGCAATATAATAAACTTTTTCCTCTTGTAGTGTGTTGCAATCCCAAGGTAGGGTTATTGATATCAGTTAACGGGTCGATGTTGTTGTAGGCGCCATTTTAGACTGAGCACTTCCGGCGCATGCGCATAATTTCTCCACTGAATCTGCATAATTCAATATCAATAACATAGACTAGTAATACTATTGATGCATGTTAAACATTTTGTTGCATTAAAACTTGAACTATGCCATATAAGAAACATTCTAATGAATAAAACAAAATTATTAGATGTTATGTCTGACAAATGTAAAGTGAACATGTTTCAAGGGTTCACACCACAAATTCGGCCGGAAGGGTGTACGTACTATATAAACGGGTTAACGTGCGGTCATAAGAGGTTGCTAGCTCAACATATAGGGATTGTCAGTAGGCTGAGTGGAGGACTATACATGGTCTGGGGGCCGACAAATCTCTCCCCTGAGAGCTGCTCAACAAGCAACCATAAGAGATTCGGTGACTGTGGGTCGGTCTCTCCATCGACCGACACGAGGTGCTCCACGGATTGCCCGAGCCGGCGACTTGAAATATAGTCCCATTGGCAGATAATGGCTACGCGTCACTCACGTCATTGATCTCTTATTTTTTATAAAAGAACGTCGATTATTCCATGCTCAGATTCAGGTTATTATTCCCGATTCGCATTAATTGGTCAATCGGACAAGTTTTATTGTCATCGTATGTATTTTAGAAACTATAGCAGCTGCTAGAAACTATAGCAGCTACAAGATAGAATGATCTGTTTACCGGCTTTAATCTTATTCAATATTTATTATTATAATTTTGTCTTATTTAATTCCTTGTGTAATTTATTGGATTTATTATTTTACTCCCATTTGATACTTATAGTTAATTGCTCTTAATGTAACTCATCATTTAAATTATTTAATTCCATGTATACGTTTTAGTTGTAATGCCCTTCAATTTAAATTGTACTTGTATTTTTAACTGTTTAATTTGATGTCTGATTTTTAGTTGTATTGTTCTTAATTCATTTATTATTTTGTAATTATTGTATTGTAAATCGCTATAGAGCTCTATATGATTATAGCGTTATATAAATATCATAATATGTTATTATTATTTCGGTGATGCGTTCTAGAAAGACCAGTGCCATAGCAAGCAGCGAATTAATATTTTATGAAAACTCCCTGAACAAAGTGTTTCGTCTCCTTTATAAGGTCGGCCTGTCAAACGTCAAGATAAACCTCTTGATAACTCTGGAAGAAATTAAGGTTGGACAATGTTTATTATCAGTGGTGGCTTATTACATATAAACTATTACACTGCTGGCTTAGTACTTCAGAAAAGCATTCTTATGAATCATTTAATGAAATATTGATTTCTGATGCAGACAGTTCAACATGAAGTCTTCTTTAGCATTTTTATATACCTGACCAGGAGTGTTCGGACCATTCTTAGTGGGAGGAGTGCTATAGATGCCGCAGTTCAGAAATGCTTGCAAGCGAGATATCAAATCTGTTCAGATCAGCATCGAGTCCTGGGAATCTGCTGCAACAACTGGCAACAGGCTGTGTGCAGTGGCATCAGGAAGGAAGAAGAAAGGAGAAATGAACTGTGAGTGGAGAAGAGAGAGTCCATGGGCCCGTCAATCATTCATTGACCGCTATATCAAGTCTGACCCATGTAGGTAGAATGGTTTTACCATATGTCAAATAAGTCATGTTTGTCAAAATTGTTACATTCATTTAGTTTAATATGTTTTTATTATTGCTCCCATCAATGTAATATAACACAATTATGTTAAACACATTACACTGATGTTAACTTGTGTTATCAGATCTTCACTCAAGTGTTTAGTATAGGGGTTCATAGATCAATTGTGAGTTTTTTAGAAAGTCTTACAAGGCAGTAACATGTATTTAACTTTGACAGAATGTTTTGACATTAGGAGTCGAGTTGGAAGGACCATCTAGTGTCGCTTTGACAAGACTTGCACCAGTGTCAGTTGTTGGGTTGACCTCAAGTTGTTCATCAACCAACACACATTGACTGCCTACATCTCATATGACACCTGGAACTGACAATTGGCCTCAATGAGTGGACGGCCAGCTTCAATGTGTTTGAAGAGGACTTCAGTGAGTGATTTTACAGCAAAATTAATTTAGTAATCATATCACTCGAGTAGATATTTGTTAATATCTCACTGATCCCTTTGGATATCACAGAGGACAATAAATGAATTAAACAAATGATCTTCTGTTTGTGGAATTGCCAAAAGTGTCAATAATATCTATACATACAAATTTCAGATATCTGCCAAGAATGTCCACACATAGATGACATTTTTTTTAGGAATTCCTTATCCATTTGCCCTTTGTCTGTTGCTTTGGATGGCAATTTGGTTAAATCTTATTAGATATGTGTCAGCTACATGCACATATGTGTTTTGTTAATTTTCAGTAAAAGAAGACAATGTGAATCTTCTGAAAGAAGCCAACATATTGAGTGTTGTCCACATGAAGCTGTACCTCAAGATTGAGAAGACAAAGAACATTCTGAAGGTAACCAGTTGTTTTATGCTGGAAGATCCTACTGCTACTTTGAGTGGACGTCAATCAAATAACATGTTGGCATTGATCTAACATGACAGTTGATGTAGTCTTATTCAGCTCCGGTAAACTTATCGAACAAATTATATAACCAGATTCATTACAAGGATTATTTCATCCTTTCTTCACTAACAATTAATATTCTAAGTTTCTACGTAGTTGCCAAAAGATCAGCTTACAAATACAGCTGTAACACATCATCACACACTTAAACCAGAACTCCAAATAACGTTTAAATTCGTTCCTGGCACTACAACCAAATCTGGATTTGTATCTTAACCAATCAAATCATATTTCGAGACGGTACTCAGCGTTTCTACGTCACATTTAAGTCCCAAGATGAAACTGGAGGTGGGAATTTTGCGTGAGTTTTGCACTCGGCCATGTTTCATCTTATCCGTAATCCGATAATTCAGCAAATAATCTAGAAAATGTTCACTAAAATACTCAATCCTGGTAAATATATCGAACTGAGTAACTGGAGCTTCACGAACAATATAAAACATAAATTGCTGATTCCATATATCGAAAGGAATTTAGTTTGAGCTTAACTAGAGTATGGGAAAACTTTATTGATTCTAACATCTGCCCATATTTATTTTTAGCGTTGTTCAGAGTCTTGCCTTTATGCAATGTGACCACAACTTTTATTCTAAGGATGATTTGTAACCATATTTATTCTATGCCTTTCTATAAGGTTTTATCAATAAAGTAAATAAGATAACGATGTTACAACGAAAGAAGTGACTTCAAACAGAGTAACCGAACAAGTGTTGTCCATTGACTATCGCAGTGGTATCTGAATTTGTGACAACTTTTGTGAATATGTGAAAAATTACAGTGCAAGCTGTATGATAAATTGTAATAATTTAACAACATTGATGCATAATATAAATACAAATTAAAACACGGATGTAAAATTAAATTCTGTGACACCCACCTTTTCCCTTCCCACCATTACCACACTGAGCAGCCTTAGCTGTTCCACTTCCACCACCTCAGCTGTTCAAGCTCCACCTTTACCACCTTTCCAATCTACTTTTACAGAAGATATAATCATTCCCATAGGCATAGGTTGATCGAAAAAGTAAGCGGAAAAAGTGAATGGAAATTTGGTAAAAATTGGGGGATATGACACCAGTATGTGAGGGAGCAGGTAGCCATTTTGTACTATAACAGTCGTTGGTGATATTGGTTTAGTGGCCCAGTGCATTAGCAACATTGTATAAACAATTTGGACAGAATAGATGTATTTTGGTTGTTTTATAGCCACTGGAAGCATTGCGGAGATCAGCATTTTCAATGCTGGCCGCAATGGGTGTTTGATCATGTGATACCCCTTTATAGTGGCATATCGAAATCATGCCATTCGCCTTGTACCTTATCAACTAGAACCATGAAAGCAGTCACATAAACAATAAAATTTCACAAACCTGTCAAATTGGAATTTACCCAAAATCTTGTTATATGTGAAAAACTGTAAATTTATGCCATGTTTGGGTAAAAATCAAGCGATCATATGAATATTAGTTTGAGAAAAAACTCATTTGTATACTTGAAGAGACAGTAAACAGGCTTCATTGGATCGCAATGCTCTTGAAATCTAGTGTGCATGATCTATGATTTATCAAGTGTCAATATCAACCTATTAAATTAAATTATGTGACTGGTTTTCAACTAATATTATGGGCAAGGTATTGTTTAGACTTGGTTGTTAAACAGATAATGACTTGACAAGCAGGAGTGTTCCACAATGTGTCTACATATATATTGTGGCGCAACTTGATATTTTACAGTTTCTGAAACAAAATATCCCAATTAATGTCGCTGCCAAACCTGTACTATAGCATAGAAGACCAAGACTAGTACAGCCTAGATGAGACATGACATTTCTCACGCATGCACAAAAACAATAGTTAAGACTAACTAAAAGGATAATAGCCTGGCCCTAGCTGTTCTGTTCTGTGTGTGTGGGTGGGTGTTGGGAGGGAGGGGGTGTATGGAAGGGTGAGCGTTTGTTGTTGCAGTTGCATTAACTGAAATTATTCTGTGTGTCATACAGTGTTACTAATCTTGCGTAAATCTAATGTAAACTGTATAGCCTAAAGCCCTCAACTTTTGCCATTTTGTTTATATCAACAAACGCCCGGTATTCGACATGCTTTTCAATGAAAATGCTACTGGCCAAATTGACTCAAAAGGGAAACTTGTTTAACAAAATCTGATGCCCTGATCTATGGCCCAAATGACCACTGGTAGCAGTAGCCTAGCTAATGATGGAGATGATTCTGTTTCAGGCACAACTTTTCACACTTACACTGCATGCACACAATACTTGTGGTGGGAGAAGCGCTTGTCACCTTCTCGTGGTTCCTACTGTGGATCACAACAGCAAACTTTGCTGTCGTGTGAACTGAGAACAGCGCACACTGGCACTATCTTGTAAATCGCGAATATTGTGTTTGTTTTATACTGAGGGGCTTGGTGCTCTGCAAAGTCATATCAGTTGCTGACTTGAGACGGTAGCCCAGCAAACACAATAATGTTTTAAAAACATCAGAAAAATGTTTCTTCAAATGTTATTAAAATGTTTTTGAAAATGTTATATTGATGTTAAAATGTTGACTCTTGAAAACATTGTAAAAACGTTATAAAAAATGTTTTATTAAAACATATATATAACATCATAAAAACATTTCCCTAAAATGTCATGAAAATGTTTTTGAAAATATTATAATGATATCAAAATGTTGACTCTTGGAAACATTGTAAAAACGTTTTTGAAAAATGTTTTATTATAACATATATATAACATCATAAAAACATTTCCATAAAATATCGTGAAAATGTTTTAGAAAATGTTATATTGATATCAAAATGTTGACTCTTGGAAACATTGTAAAAACGTTATTAAAAAATGTTTTATTAAAACATATATCTAACATCATAAAAACATTTCCCTAAAATGTCATGAAAATGTTTTAGAAAATGTTATAATGATATCAAAATGTTGACTCTTGGAAACATTGTTAAAACGTTTTTGAAAAATGTTTTATTATAACATATATATTACATCATAAAAACATTTCCATAAAATATCATGAAAATGTTTTTGAAAATGTTATAATCATATCAAAATGTTGACTCTTGGAAACATTGTAAAAACGTTTTTGAAAAATGTTTTATTATAACATATATATAACATTCTAAAAACATTTCCATAAAATATCATGCAAATGTTTTTGAAAATGTTATAATGACATCAAAATGTTGACTCTTGGAAACATTGTAAAAACATTGTTGAAAAATGTTTTATTATAACGTATATATAACATCATAAAAACATTTCCCTAAAATATAAAAACTTTTTTGAAAATGTTATAATGATATAAAAATATTGGAACTTGAAAACGTTCTAAATACATGTTTTTAATGTACTAAAACATACATAAAAAAATCATAAAACAGTTTTGACAAAAAGTCCATAAACATCAAAACAGTGTCAGTTGATATTGTTTTATTATAATATTTAACACATTTACAATGTTCAAAATCGAATTACAAAGAAAATTAATTACTCCTCATTGCACTTAAAATCGAATTACAAATAAGTTAATCATCCGACTCAGAAGAAGAATCTACTCGTGGTCTTTTATCTTGAGTACTACTGGTAGTGTCACCTGCAGGTGCCATCCTCTTCCTGCCTTGTAGCCCTTGCCTCTGGAGACATAAACACATACATTATCTTCTGCAGGACCGTAGCCAGCTTTTCACAATGGAGGTTCACATTTTCCCAATACAAATTCCAGGGATGCCACAAGTTCACGTGCAGGTCATATTCACACAATGCAGAGGATGCCACAAGTACTTTGTCTATGTATTCAATTGTGTCATAAAATAAGACAAAAGTAAAACATTAATTGTACAGTGAGACTGAATGAAAGCTTTTACATATGGATAAAGATATATATATATATATATATATATATATATACATATATATACGTATATATATATATTACTTTACTTCATCCTGAATTATCCATTCCTTTAAATGTCCAAGAAGAATGCCTGGTTGTCCATCATCTGATGATTCACTCTCACTGTATGATTCTACTTCCCTGTCAGTAGGGATCTCATCAGTAATAGTATCACTGTACGCATTGTCATCATAATCATCATTAGTAACATTGTCACTATGGTGGTCATGTTCATCATTGTGGTCATGTTCATCACTGTGGTCATGTTCAACACTGTGGTCATGTTCATCACTGTGGTCATGTTCATCACTGTGGTCATGTCAACACTGTGGTCATGTTCATCACTGTGGTCATGTTCAGCATTTGTGTCATGCTCAACTTGGTCATTATTGCTTTCTTGAAATTCTGTCACATCTTCTGATGTTTCATTTTTGGAAGTGTCTCCAATTAATTCACGTGTATCTACATCTATTTTGGACTTTTTTCTCTTTTCCGACATCCATCTTCTGCTATATTCCCGTTTCCGTGCTCTTTTCATATGGGCACTCATCGTCTATATCCTGCTCAAACAAATTTCCTCTATAACTAATGATGCAGAAGATAAGAAGGTAAATGCCATGGTGTTTTGAAACAGGTAAACCATGGTAAAATACCATGATATACCATAGAAACCATGGTGCTTTGAAACAGGGAAGCCATGGTAAAATACCATGTTATTTTGAAACAGGTAAACCATGGTATACCACAGTTTACAATGTATACAACATTTTACTACTATAAAACAAGTATATTGATCGAGAACGAATTAAGCAACCGATACAGGGCAGAATGAAATGAAAATTTCACAGAATATAAAGATGATTTCCGGTTCCGGTTCACAAGCGTACGTAGCAACAGCTGCTCAAAATCTTAATCTTAACTAACCATTCAAAGTTCTTTAACTAATAGTTAAACTTATAGCACAAGTCAAACTAGATACTGTTAAAAGTACCAAAAATTAAATAACTTCTACCTTCTAGGATTCCCAAAATAACTTTAACTTTGAAATCGAATTTTTCCCGCCATATTAAAGTAAACAAAGGAAAAAAGAACCCCAAGCAATGCTCGATATACAAAACTTAGACATAGGAAATTAGACATAAACATTAGTTAGACAAAACACTAGAAATTAGTTAGACATAAATACACTTCTTCAACCATCCTGCACAAATTCTTGACCTTATACTAATTTGGCCCTTTCATCAAGGCAACTCAATATACCCAGAGTTGCCCTGGGTATCACTCTTCGTTTCTGTAAATAAACCACTGAGTCTCCGATCTACCCCCCAGACTCAATCTCTTTCTCCCAGCACTGCCTTGATCCCTTGCACAACATAATATTATAAATATATATATAAGCTATAAATAAAAGTTACTCTAACTCAGTCTTAAAGTAGACATTAAATAAATAAAACTAAAGTAGCCAGGTTATGGCAGGTAAAAAAATCCAAGGACAAAAAGTAAAAATGACTCTGTATGGATGATCGATGATGATGACGTATGGCTATGCACAGGGTGTAAACAAAATTTCAAAGGACCTAACCACAAATTGTTGGAATGCGAGTACTGTGATAAACTTTACTGCATTGAATGTGTTGAAATAACGGATAAAGAATATAAAATTATGACGGACAAACCACAAATTCACTGGTTCTGTCCATGTGACACAAAAGTAATGAAAAACTTGAAAAATTAAAAAAGCTGCTAAGAAAGGTGCCAGAAGTTCTTTAAGAAAGTGGAAGAGAGAATCATTGAACTAGAGAAAGAAATCAGAACCAAAGTGGACGAAACAAGAGTCATCGAAATGATCAAAGAAGCTCAGTTGGAAAAAAACCCAAGCAAAGTCATCAGCCTAAATTAAGTTAAGGAAGTCGTACAAATTCAGGTAAAAGAACAGAACATGGAATCAAAAGAAAGAGAAAAAAGACTCAACAATGTAATAATTTTCAACTTACCAGAATCTACATCACAATTAAAAACTACGAGACAACAACATGACAAAGAACACATTTTAGAAATGTGTACATAAATAAACAATCACTTCACAGACACTGATGTCACAGAAACGAGGAGGCTTGGGGAAGCCAAGGAAAATGCAACTGGTCCCAGACCAGTTCTAATCACATTAACACATATTGACAAAAAACTAACCCTTCTTCATAGAAAATGACAAGTTCAAAAACATAAAAAATTATCATGACAAAACTAAACAAGAAAGGGAGGAATCAAAAAAGCTCTATGAAGAAGCAAAGAGGCAGGAAGCTGCAGACAAGTCAGGGGAATACCTGTACAGAGTCAGGGGTCCACCATGGGAGAGAAAAATAAGAAAGATAAGGAAAAGCCAGTAAAGACTTACACATCCACCTAGAGTGACGGATGGTAAAACAAATGTTAATAAAAATAATCTTAATGACATAGGCAACATTCTGTGTTTTTATACCAATGCTGACCATTAGAGTATTGTAAAAGCAGGAATAAAATCGAGCTTTAACCAGAAAGCTCCGAAAGGGGTTTGAACGAAATTTAGCCACTCAAACCAAGAAAAACCCTAAAGTCTTCTGGAACTATTATAAATAAAAAAATACAGTTAAACAAGGAATTGGGGAACTGAATATAGACCACACAAATCCGAAATCCCAAACAACTGAAGATGAAGAAAAAGCAAATATTCTTGCCAACTACAGTACTTCTCCAGTGTATTCACTACTGAACAGACAGGGTCTATCCCAACTACACCTAAAGTAAACAACAAATTAGCGATGGATGAGCTAAAAGTAACTGAAAACATAACATTACTAACATTAAAAGAACTAAATATAAGCAAATCGCCTGGCCCTGATGAAATAGGTGCCAGATTACTAACTGAGTTGTCAGAAAATATCTGTCTTCCATTACAAAAAATATTTGAAACATCGATAAAAACATCAAGTATTCCTGATGAATTGAAGGATGCCAAAATATCAGCAATACATAAAAAGGAAATAAGAAATTAGCTTGCAATTACCGTCCAATAAGCCTAACAAGCGTAGTTTGTAAATGCATGGAAAAAATTATTAGAAATCACATCAGTTACATGAAAGTCAATGGTCTGTTCAGTCAAAAACAATATGGTTTTATCTCTGGCAGATCAACAGTTCTCCAACTAATTAAAATACTAGATGAATGGACCTCAGAAATGCATAAGGCTAATTACACAGATGTTATTTATATGGATTTTCAAAAGGCTTTTGATACCGTGCCACATACAAGACTAATAAGTAAATTAAAAAGTTTTAACATTAGGAATGATTTAGTTAACTGGATTGAGGCATTCATCACAAATAGACGACAAAAGGTAGCAGTAAATAGAAAAGAATCAAACTGGCACAAAGTAACATCAGGGATACTGCAGGGATCTGTCCTAGTACCTTTATTGTTTGTTCCATACGTAAACGACCTGCCAGAGTTAACTAAATCCAATACATTTCTGTTCACTGATGACAATGTCATCATGACATTAAGATATTTAGAGCCATAACAAATACAAATGATCAGGATATACAACAAGATTTAAGTATCCTAGAACAATGGAGTGACAAATGGTTATTAAAATTCCACCCAGACAAATGTAAACACATGGAAATTGGAAAAAATAATAAAGGTGAAAATGAATATTTCATGACAAGTAATAATGTTAAACATTCACTAGCCACCACAGATAAGCAAACTGACTTAGGTGTAATTATCGAATCAAAATTGTCATTTGATGATCACATAAACCAAGTGGTAAATAAAGCAACCAAAATTACAAAAATAATCCGAAGAACCTTCCAATTCCTAGACACACACACTTTCTTGCCACTATATAAGACAATGGTTAGATCTCACCTAGAATATGCCGTAGCAGTATGGTATCCATATAAGATAAAACATAAAATAGCAATAGAAAACGTCCAGGGGAGGGCCAAAAAACAACTTCCTGGTATGCAGGATTTGTCATATATAGACTAAAATTACTGAAGCTACCCACATTAGCATACCGAAGGCTAAGAGGAGACATGATAGAAGTCTATAAAATAATGCACGAACTATATGATAATGAATCTGCACCAAACCTCCTGAAATGGGAGGATGTGACACTAAGATCAGGAAATAGAGGACACTCCCTTAAAATATTTACCCAAAGAGTAAAAAATAATTTAAGAAAAAATGCATTCCCTCTTAGAGTGGCTGAACCATGGAATAGTTTCCCAAACTCTGCAATACAAGCTAGATCAATTAACTCATTTAAAAACAAACTAGACAAATTCTGGTCTACCCCAGGCAATAATATACGACTATGAATCTCCTTAAACAATAACAAATGGAACTGGAAATTATGATATAAAAATATTTGATTCTGAAGATCTGATCATGGAGGAATCAACTGGATCCTGCGATCAGAATCGTCATAAGGTATCATGACATAAGCGTAAGGTATAATTATATGTATGCATGCATGCATGCATGCATACATATATATAATTATGTGTTACTGTTCTTATAAAGTGCCTTTGAACAGGGTCACCTGGATCCATGGCGCTCTAAAAGTGCTCTAATTATTATATTATTATATAAAGTACTCGCAAGAAATAAACATAAACAGACAGTACATACTGAGCCAGTATAAATAAATCTTCAGACTTAACCTATTATTGACATAATTAAGGATAAGGCTAGGCTATGTCCATGGGCATGGCTATGTCAGTTCACGGCCTTTACCTTTGTTTGGCTTTGCCGTTTGAGTTTGGCGTCTAAAATTACGATGTGCATAGTTCTACTTTCGTATGCTTTGCGAACAAAAATAATTTATATAATGCTAAAAATCAATGTATTGGATAGTACAAAATACAGCCAAAGATTCACAAAGGAATTTGTAAACACGTACCTTGTCTAGCGGCGCGGCGCGGCGCGGCGCGTCAGTCGCATATAAAATTATAACGGTAAAACAGCGGACTTCAAATATGGCGGCATGGACCCGGGTAGACTCGCAGTAAAGAT
Source organism: Lamellibrachia columna (assembly GCA_963662155.1). Classification (NCBI taxonomy): domain Eukaryota; kingdom Metazoa; phylum Annelida; class Polychaeta; order Sabellida; family Siboglinidae; genus Lamellibrachia; species Lamellibrachia columna. Next base: position 7,086,567 of record OY759271.1, on the reverse strand, counting down.
TATTTTTAGCAATAATAATGTTCAGTGAATAGTGTAAGCATCTGCAGCTTACAAACATAATTGTTAATTTTTTGTAAGAATAATAACACGGTTCATACAAATTTTAGTTTCTCTTAATTTTATTTCGCTTCTAGCATGGTGCGTCATCGCGCGGGAAACATTCCCCTACACCACATGCGAAATTTAATACAAGTAATAAATCATAGGTATGCGGCGCGCGTCAGAAATCAGTGCTCGGGCCTCCCTCGGTCCGAGTAATGATAAATCACCTCCCGCGAGTGCTAGCGCCGCATCTGCGGCTGGGAAGCGGGCTGTGATCGGCAAGCGCGTGCCGAGCACTGCCGCCTGCCAGCCGCTGATATCCGCCCGCGGGCCGATGACGGCGTGCTGGCTGGGTAGTGATGATTACACAAAATAAGTAATGTCACTGGACACAACTGTCTCAGATCTACACAATGTTAAGTTGGTAGATTAGCCTTATATTTGACAAGGATAACATTTGGGAAAGTACATGTGAGAGCATGCTGCATTTTGAGATTGTTCTTGACATCAAGTTTAACAATGAAAAACAATACATTTGTAATACTAATACATTCTAAGTGATTTTTGGTTATTCATCAGTTATAGCTATACATACCTGCATAGATTGAAATCTTTGTTCTTCTGTGGAAGCTTCTTGGACAGATCACTCAGCAGATCACTATAGCTGTCTTCCTACTCAAGTTTGATTACAAGTTTAGATAATTATATAGTGTCAACTATAGTAATATATGTCATTTACACTGGTATATACAACTATAGATCTTACATGAAACTATTATCATAATCATTTAGATACACAGACTCTTATTGCTATGTAACATAACCAAAACTATGTTGCTCAGGCGTAGATGTTTTAAAATTCCTATAGGGTGTGAATCAACCATCTCCTGTAACTAATACAGGGGCCATGCACATAGTTTCCCTAGGTTGGGTCATTCATGGTAACCTCCCACGACCTGTAAAGTATCAAACACAGGCTGTCTACATTAATGGGTTTCGGCCCGGGTGCCCTGGTCAGTGGCTCCGGGTGACAGCACTGATCATGAGTGATGCACTCACTACAGATATAGAGTGATTCAGCTGTTGAGTTCACTGTCATTTACACTCCCATCCAAATCACATACGTGATTTTTCTCAGAAACGAAATAGTCAGTTCTTTACTCCCACCCGTAGGCAGAGTACAACTACATCTGCTCTGTTTTCCACCAACAACGTCAGCTTGTGGATTGGCCTCTCCAAATATGTGGCCTTCTTGGTTTGATTGCCCTGCTTCGTAAGGCTAGAATCAGCCACAAGCTGTGCACAGCCATAAAATCAAACCTTTTTTGATACCGTATTTTCAAAGTGAAATGTTGTAATAAAAAAACATTAAAATAAAAAATTTGTGATGTTTATGTTCCTTTGTCAAAAGTGTTTTTATGTTATTATATATATATATATGTTTTAATAAAACATTGTTCAACAATGTTTTTCAAATGTTTCCAAGATGGCACATTTTGATATCATTATAACATTAAAAAAAAACATTTTTATGACATTTTAGAAAACATTTTTCTGATGTTTTTAAAACAGTATTGTGTTTGCTGGGTTCAACCATAAAATCAAAGCTTTTCTGATACCTTTCAAAGTGAAATGTTTTAATAAAACATTAAAATAAAATTTTTCTGATGTTTATGTTCCTTTGTCAAACATGTTTTCATGATGTTATATATATGTTTTAATAAAACATTGTTCAAAAATGTTTTTCAAATGTTTCCAAGATGGCACATTTTGATATCATTATAACATTAAAAAAAAACATTTTTATGACATTTTAGAAAACATTTTTCTGATGTTTTTAAAACAGTATTGTGTGTGCTGGGCTCAGCCATAAAATCAAAGCTTTTCTGATACCTTTCAAAGTGAAATGTTTCAATAAAACATTAAAATAACATTTTTGTGATGTTTATGTTCCTTTGTCAAACATGTTTTCATGATGTTATATATATGTTTTAATAAAACATTGTTCAAAAATGTTTTTTAAATGTTTCCAAGATGGCACATTTTGATATCATTATAACATTAAAAAAAAATTGTTGGGACATTTTAGAAAACATTTTTCTTATGTTTTTAAAACAGTATTGTGTGTGCTGGGTTCAGCCATAAAATCAAAGCTTTTCTGATACCTTTCAAAGTGAAATGTTTTAAATAAAACATTCAAATAACATTTTTGTGATGTTTTTGTTCCTTTGTCAAAAATGTTTTCATGATATTATATATATGTTTTAATAAAACATTGTTCAAAAATGTTTTTCAAATGTTTCCAAGATGGCACATTTTGATATCATTATAACATTAAAAAAAACATTTTTATGACATTTTAGAAAACATTTTTCTTATGTTTTTAAAACAGTATTGTGTGTGCTGGGCTCAGCCATAAAATCAAAGCTTTTCTGATACCTTTCAAAGTGAAATGTTTTAATAAAACATTAAAATAACATTTTTGTGATGTTTATGTTCCTTTGTCAAACATGTTTTCATGATGTTATATATATGTTTTAATAAAACATTGTTCAACAATGTTTTTCAAATGTTTCCAAGATGACACATTTTGATATTATTATAACATTAAAAGAAAACATTTTTATGACATTTTAGAAAACATTTTTCTTATGTTTTTAAAACAGTATTGTGTTTGCTGGGCTCAGCCATAAAATCAAAGCTTTTCTGATACCTTTCAAAGTGAAATGTTTTAAATAAAACATTCAAATAACATTTTTGTGATGTTTATGTTCCTTTGTCAAACATCTTTTCATGATGTTATATATATGTTTTAATAAAACATTGTTCAAAAATGTTTTTCAAATGTTTCCAAGATGGCACATTTTGATATCATTATAACATTAAAAAAAAACATTTTTATGACATTTTAGAAAACATTTTTCTGATGTTTTTAAAACAGTATTGTGTGTGCTGGGCTCAGCCATAAAATCAAAGCTTTTCTGATACCTTTCAAAGTGAAATGTTTCAATAAAACATTAAAATAACATTTTTGTGATGTTTATGTTCCTTTGTCAAACATGTTTTTATGATGTTATATATATGTTTTAATAAAACATTGTTCAAAAATGTTTTTCAAATGTTTCCAAGATGGCACATTTTGATATCATTATAACATTAAAAAAAACATTTTTATGACATTTTAGAAAACATTTTTCTGATGTTTTTAAAACAGTATTGTGTGTGCTGGGCTCAGCCATAAAATCAAAGCTTTTCTGATACCTTTCAAAGTGAAATGTTTTAAATAAAACATTCAAATAACATTTTTGTGATGTTTTGTTCCTTTGTCAAAAATGTTTTCATGATATTATATATATGTTTTAATAAAACATTGTTCAAAAATGTTTTTCAAATGTTTCCAAGATGGCACATTTTGATATCATTATAACATTAAAAAAAACATTTTTATGACATTTTAGAAAACATTTTTCTGATGTTTTTAAAACAGTATTGTGTGTGCTGGGCTCAGCCATAAAATCAAAGCTTTTCTGATATCTTTCAAAGTGAAATGTTTTAATGTAACATTAAAATAAAATTTTTCTGATGTTTATGTTCCTTTGTCAAACATGTTTTCATGATGTTATATATATGTTTTAATAAAACATTGTTCAAAAATGTTTCTCAAATGTTTCCAAGATGGCACATTTTTATATCATTATAACATTAAAAAAAACATTATTATGACATTTGAGGAAACATTTTTCTGATGTTTTTAAAACATTATTGTGTTTGCTGGGAATGTTTTAATGATGTTTTAAAAACATCACTGAAAAATGTAAAATTACGTTATCTTAAAAACATCTGTATGATGTTTCTGAAATTTTACATAACATTTTATTTACATTTACAAAATGTTATTGAAAAATGTTTTCGTTATAACATGTATATAACCTTTATAAAATGTTATGTGTTTGCTGGGAGGTGCACGGTTTTGAGACCTTAACATGTCTAAAGGGAAATGTGGTTGATACAAAATAAATATTCAACAGCCACATTATTTACACAGCTTGACGTCTAAAATGATGGCGATATGGAGCCTGTTTGTTATGAAGGAAACACATATTTGGCTTCGACGCAGGATTGACAGTTGCAGTCCGACCCATGTTTGCTGTTGTGACCGACTATGTGCAGCGGAAACATCGTCATGTCTTCGGGATGGTCTACAACTGAGCCTCCTTTAATGTCTCTGGCATTTCAAGATGTACCTCTTTGACAGCCTAAACAATGTTGGTTAGTGCAACAAGGTAATGAACATAACAAGTTACATGCTTCCTGATATGCTCTCATTGATATCTAATTTTCTTTCCAGTGGGATAATAGTTTTGTATGTCAGTATGCTGAATTAAACCATTACGAATGTAGAATATTATATTACATAACATAGTAGCTGTCACACCATCATGGGACCACTACCTGAATAAATGAATTCACATGGACAACACATACTCTCGCATTTTTAATTGCACATGTCCAGAATTGCTTCTTTCATAAATATATATATTGTACAGATATACATTGGGATTTTAGAGTCATTCTTACAAATACCTGTCCTAAGATTTCACTTTGTTGTGTTTCACGTGTTGTTTCATAAACTGTTGAATAACAACAGCAAATTATTTGGTAACAATTTCTGCTTGAAGAGAGATGTATGTTAGGTCAGGGCATTTATCAAGTCGTGGCCGTAGACTTTTGCTTATGCCTGGCCGGCACTCTGTGTCGGCAACTGCCAGCAATCCTGAATGAATGGTTTCCACCACTCTGTCAAACTCATCCTGGCTTAGTCGTGGCAACCAAACCCCACTGCTAACCCTACTGGGTTCCTGTTGGATTGCGGCATCTGATGGTTTGTGGTAACAGTGGCCGGCCTTAAAGCCGCCAACCTTCATCTTAATTCCAACAGCAGGTGGACATTTCTCCTTACTCTTCCTACTACTACTACTACTACTACTACTACTACTACTACAACTACTACTACTACTACTACTACTACTACTATATTGGGAGGGTGGACATATTCACACTAGTACAGCCTCCATCTGATAAGTTACACCAAAGCAGAGCAAGTCACATAATTATATAATTACTTAGCAATAAACTTTTGTTTATTTAATTTATTAAATTTCATCAAGTCCATGTGAAGTACACATATCTGTAGGGAGTTGAGAAAATCCTGGACAGGCCCAGCTTTTTTTCTGATATGGCCTAGTGAGCTGACCTAACTCTTCCATGGGGAACTATCTTGTAAATCGTGGTTATTGTGTTTGTTTGTTTATACTTAGGGGCTTGGTGTTCTCCAAAGTCATATCGGTTGCTGACTCGAGATGGTAGGTGCACGGTTTTGTGACCTTTACATGTCTAAAGGGAAATTTGGTTGATACCAACTAAATATTCAACTGCCAAATTATTCACACAGCTTGACGTCTAAAGTGATGTTGATATGCAGCCTACTTGTTACGAAGGAAACACATATTTGACTTGGTTGCAGCATTGACAGTTGCAGTCCGACCCATGTTTTGCTTAAAATACGGAAAACATACACAGCACCTGTAACAGAATACAAAGGCACACACAAGTTCACCACCCATCTGCACCCTAACTTACGTAAAAGATCTAAAGTACATCTAGGGATTTGTGAAGGTGGTGTTATGTATGCTCATTATAAATTATACAATTACATGTACAATACATACATGTAAATGTACATGGATCATTCATGAGCAGACATGGTTTGTGCATCCTAGTTCTGTAAGCACGACAATCTTAAAGCATAAACAGAATTTTAAAAGAGCATATATATATATATATATATAATGGTGTAGCTCACACTCAATCAGTACACCCAAACAAATGTACATGTAGGGTCTAGTCAAACAAATATTTTAAGTGTGATTGGGAACCCGGAGTTATATGTATCTTCTGATAAATTCCTAAGGTCTGCTTAGACAGACTACATTGTTGTTGCTACATATTATGGGAGGTACGGTCCTACTAAAAGGCACAGCCACAGGTAAAATCAGGTCTTGCAAACTACAAGTTCAGTGATCACTCAGTTCAGTGCCATAAATGATGTTGCCTTGTAGGGGTGGGGGGAGAGGTGACATTCAATCCAAGTTGCAATAGAAAAATAATTAAACTATATATTTTGACAGTTAGTTTTAGCATAAAACCTGACTTGCATCTCCACATTCTGCACTGATACTATTTATTTGGGGCCATTGCCAATATGCCACTGCATGTGCAACATCACCTTGCTTTCATGTGGCAATCAGAATGTCAACAATAGTCAATGGGGAATTTGCAAGTTTCAGTTTTACTCAAGACTCGCTATGTCTATCACACAGGACCACTTTATTACCTAAATATTATCCCCATCGAAGTGGCCTGGTCACTGTGGTCTACCACTGCACCAGCCTGGCATAGAGCCAGTGCCAGAGAAAATGTGTTGGAGAAATAGCTTGTATTTAGGAGTTTAGGATTGTTAATTTTAGTTTGGATATTATTCACTCATCATGAAAAAGACATCTCTGTTCAAAATGAATGGAGCATATCTTCTGGGTAGCTGGATGTTGTCAGCACAGCTCACGCAGATTATCAGCTGCCTCCTCCACTCATCTTGCTACAAACTTACCCCTTTCTTTGGAAGTGTTAAGTAACTAATACCAACATCCTTTGTTTTGTCAAAATATTTGTACAACCAGGCATGCAGCAGCTTACGCCACCTTTACCCATTGTTGACAGAGTCGGTGTCAAACAAGCGTCTTGTCGTTTCTCTCATCCGGTGAGGGCACTGCTAAAACCATAAGACTACTAGTGCCCCAGTGACTGAAAGGGGGAGTCGGCCTTTCCTCTTCTACACTATTCTATAACTACCACTAAACATTCTCTCTGGCTGACACTGCTAATGTTTACTTCCCCAATAAGTTGCCACCCCAACACACACACAAACAGTGCAAACACAACACAATGGAGTTATTTGTCTTTATTGTTTGATTTGTTTCAATGAACAAGTAATCTCTGAAGCCATCAACTTATTGACCAGTTGGTCTTTTCATATTGTATGAATAACAGCTCAGGCAGCTGTTTCCGCCACCAGTTGACCTACAGAGCACTTTTTTAAAGCACTGTGAAAGTGGCTTGACAGGTCAGACAATGATCTCATAATCTGCTGAGGATACTGCTAACTACAGAGTACTTTTTCCAATGGCATGTTGTGAACTTGTGAAAGTGAATCTAACAATAATAATTATTCAAAGAATTATGCATGCATTTGATTGCGCATTTGATTGTGCATTTGACAAACCAAATGTTTGTGGGTCGCATTCAAATGCAAATATTTAAGGTATGCATTCAAATGCAAATGCATGCATTTCATGGAGGCATTTGAATGCGCACTCAAATGCTCAACATTCAAATGCATTTGCATTTGTTAACAAGCCTGGTGAACAGTTGACGTGATGGTGGGTACTTCACCCATTATTCTACTGTGAACAATTGCTCATTAATAATGTTTGTGTTTGCAGCGAGTTCCTTATGGGTCCAGTTCCTGGAGACTTTCAGTTCCTTCCTAAGTACAAGACCAACACCTACAAGTAAACAATCACTGCTGTGTGTTGACGTCTGCAAACAAAAACAACATTTATATGTTCGCTGCCATTATAACTTGATTTCTAAAAGTGTTGCACAGCGGTATCTAGATCATGGTCTGATCTTGACACAGACTGAATTATGTAGTTAAAAAGGTGTTGTGTTAAATATGCTCTTGTGTTAAATCTTTGGAGTGCCTGTGAAAAAGTCCACAAAAAACTGGTTCATAACAGCTCGGGCAGGTGGCTGCACTATGTAACTACTGTATCATTGAAGATATTGACATTTTAATTTCATCATGCCATGTTTCATTACACTGTTGATGTTGTATTGCTCGTACTGCATTGCATAACTTCCATAAAGTGATTTTTACTGACTTCAATATAACATTGAGTATTTGCACTGTAACAAGAGGCAACTCTATAAAATCCCCTCATGTGTTGACATAGTAACAAGAGACAATTCTATAAACACCCGCATGTTTTGTCGTCAGTGACGGTGGTTAATTAATACAATTTCAGTTATTGCACATGGCTACAACTGACAGAAAAACAAAACATAATCTGTTCATTGTGTAAATTTATTGTATTTTGAGTGTGATTAGTATTAGTGAATACAATTATGGTTTAGTTTTTGCATTTGTTGGAATGTATTTAAAAAGCATTAACAATGTATCATGTTAATAAATTAATACTTGAACCATGTTGATAGTGAGTCATCTAGTTGTTTTAACCTCATTTCACTGAAGCGAATTGGGTAATATTCACAGTCAGTTTATTAAAAGTGCATACTTTTGTTGAAGTCATTTCACTGAAGTGAAGCAGGTAATATGCAGTCAGTTTAATAAGAGAGAGCTTACTTTTGTTAAAGTAATCGAAAGTTCACTAATTTTTACATGTAATTATTTTCCCCTTTATTCAGCGAATTTTGGTTAAGTGGAATTTAAATTAGTAATTTAATAGTTTGTCCTATGATTTCATCAATACTAAATAACACATTTGCACAAATGAAGTCACTCGTCGTAGTCGATACTAGACAGGTTCGATGTATTGTGAAATGAGTCTGACAGGAGATGAGTGAAAAATGTAATTGATGTGGAAAGTTTAAAGGAAATCATTTCACTCCCATATGTCTACAAGCATCACATGCAAATGGTGCTACAAAACTGATGGTAACGTAGAGGATGCGTGAACATTTATACATGTATCTGCTATGCATTTTTCCCACTGGAGTTCACCCAGTTTCTTCCAGAGGAATTCACCCGGATTCTTCCACTGTAGGTCACCTGGTTAGTTCCCTCGGTTTCTTCCTTTGGAGTTCTCTCAGTTTCTTCCAAGGCAGTTAATTAATTTTTTTTCCATTATAATTCACTTGGTTTCTTTCACTAGAATTCACTCAGTTTCTCCCAGTGGAGTTCAATCAGTTTCTTTCACTGGAGTTAACTCGGTTTCTCCCACAGGAATTTCTTCATTGTCTTCCACTCTAGTTCACTTGAAAACTTCCACTGCAGTTTATTTCACTGGACTTCATTCGGTTTCTTCCAATAGAGTTCACCTGTTTTCTCCCGCTGGAGTTCACTGGGTTTCATCCAGAGGAGTTCCTTTAGTTTCTTTCACTGGAGTTTCTTTCAATGGAGTTCACCCAGTTTCTACCACTGGAGTTCACATCCTCTCCCACACTTGGCTGTTCACCCTTTCGAGATCTCTCTTAATAATGTTCCTCCATCTTAATTTCGGTCTTCCTCTTCTCCATCTACTAACTTCTTCTGTTTCCATGTTCACTCATTCTCTGTATGTATCCTGCCCTTCGCAGTCTGCTCCCCACTACCTTCATACTCAGGTGTTTCTTCATTCAGATCTCTTCTCATAATTCCCCCATCTTCCTTCGGTCTTCTCGTTTAACTTTACATATTCTCAGAACCCAGTTGTTCTCTGTAGCCTGTAGCTTCTTCTTCCCTCCCTCCCTCCCTCCCTCCCTCCCTCCCCCCTCCCTCCCTCCCTCCCTCCCTCCCTCCCTCCCTCCCTCCCTCCCTCCCTCCCCCCTCCCTCCCTCCCTCCCTCCCTCCTCCCTCCCTCCCTCCCTCCCTCCCTCCCTCCCTCCCTCCCTCCCTCCCTCCCTCCCTCCCCCTCCCTCCCTCCCTCCCTCCCTCCCTCCTCCCTCCCTCCCTCCCTCCTCCCCCTCCCTCCCTCCCTCCCTCCTCCCTCCTCCCCCCTCCCCCTCCCTCCCCCTCCCCCTCCCTCCCTCCCCCTCCCCTCACTCCCTCCCCCTCCCCCTCCCCCCTCCCCCTCCCCCTCCCCCTCCCTCCCTCCCTCCCTCCCTCCCTCCCCTCCCTCCCTCCCTCCCTCCCTCCCCTCCCTCCCCCCTCCCTCCCTCCCCCCTCCCTCCCTCCCTCCCTCCCTCCCCTCCCCTCCCCTCCCCCTCCCTCCCTCCCTCCCCTCCCTCCCCCTCCCCCTCCCCCTCCCCCTCCCTCCCTCCCTCCCTCCCCCTCCCTCCCTCCCTCCCTCCCCTCCCTCCCTCCCCTCCCCCCTCCCTCCCTCCCTCCCTCCCCCTCCCTCCCCCCTCCCTCCCCCTCCCTCCCCCCTCCCCCTCCCTCCCTCCCTCCCTCCCTCCCTCCCTCCCTACGTTGTTGTTTAACAACAAGGAACGACATCACCACACAGGCACTTGACGTTTCGTCCACGTGCTCATTTGTTCACAGTGACGCTTAATCATTCACATACTAGTTGTCCAAAGATTGCTTCGCTCGCTCCCAGAGCTACTTCAGTTTTGACTCTTCCGATTTCTTCAAATATAAATACTACTTAGCAAAGCACTTTACTCTTTGCAGGGCCATGTCACACTTCGGGTCTACACTTGCCAAACAAATTGACTAAATGTTGAACCGGTTCATTTTCTTCTTAAGCACTTATGGTCAACGTCTGTCAGTGTTAAACAACTTTGTCTTTCACGCAATGGTTCACACATGAAGAATTCATATATATATTTGCATATAATCCCAATAATAATTCATGTACTGCCTATATGCACACACTAATATAATTCACGACACACTGAATGTTTCTGCCAAACAGTTAACGAGTTAGTCTAACTTTAGTGGTGCCAACGGGGATGTGCGTCGTTACATCAAAGGACTGCGAGTTTTTCCCAACAAAAAAGTATGGAGTCTTGGAAGCTCTGAACCCGATTGGTTTGTTGGTAGGAGGTGTGCAGTTGGGCAAAAAATAGATGTCAGGTGAGAAGTAAGATTGTTGGGGGTGAGATGTAGGTGGACTCTATGAAAAGGTGGGAGGTTAGTCCAAAATAATAGATGGGAGGTTGGTCCCAAAAACAGGTGGGAGGTGGGAAATAGATACCCCTGCCAAATCCATCGTTAATGTGACAGAGAAGAAATAAAGCCGACGGCGGGATCAGCGACTTCAATTCATGTCCTGTGTAGTTGAGGGTTCTGTGCTGGCCATAACTCTTGATAAATTTATTTGGCCCCAAAGACCAAACAAAAGACAAGTACAGCCGAAACGTTTTACAGATTGCGTGACCGTTAATATCGTTGAAAATATTAAAACAACAACTCCAGGTGTTTTGTAGCGCCTGCATGCCACACAGACTAATTCAAGAACAATAGTTGAATGTAATAAACTCAGTGAGCCTCAAGTTCGGGCTGGAACAATAGGAACAATAGGCGAATTCAGCCGCCTATCCTGCGGCGTTCATAGCCAATATACTTCAGGCGCACTCATCCCGTATCAGGCTATAGCCAAAATTGGCTCCTTACAACGTACCAGAATTAGAATTAGAAAAAGTAATGTGCCAATACCAGTTGTGTACCTGTACCCTCTGTACCAGTACCAGCTGTGTGCCTGTACCAGTACCAACTGTGTACGTGTATCCTCTGTACCAGTACCAACTGAATACCTGTACCCTCTGTACCAGTACCAGCTGTGTACCTGTACCAGTACCAACTGTGTACCTATATCCTCTGTACCAGTACCAACTGTGTTCCCGTTATCCTCTGTACCAGTACCAACTGTGTACCTGTACCCTCTGTACCAGTATCAGCTGTGTACCTGTATCCTCTGTGCCAGTACCAACTGTGTACCTGTACTCTCTGTACCAGTACCAACTGTGTACCTGTACCCTGTGTACCAGTACCAACTGTGTACCTGTACTCTCTGTACCAGTACCAACTGTGTACCTGTACCCTGTGTACCAGTACCAACTGTGTACCTGTATCCTCTGTACCAGTACCAACTGTGTACCTGTACCCTGTGTACCAGTACCAACTGTGTACCTGTATCCTCTGTACCAGTACCAACTGTGTACCTGTACCCTCTGTACCAGTACCAGCTGTGTACCTGTATCCTCTGTACCATTACCAGCTGTGTACCTGTACCCTCTGTACCAGTACCAGCTGTGTACCTGTATCCTCTGTACCATTACCAGCTGTGTACCTGTACCCTCTGTACCAGTACCAGCTGTGTACCTGTATCCTCTGTACCAGTACCAACTGTGTACCTGTACCCTCTGGGTACCCCGTCACAGTGACACAGTATTATAGAGGAAACAACATTCAACACTGAATTCGGTTAAACACCTTTTATTAACGAGGTAAACACAGTTGTGGCCCGTATGGAGGTAAGATAAGAAACCTGTATTAAAGAAACCACCTCAATGTGACGACACAGCCGGGCTCGTCAAAACGAGGGCCTGTAGAGTTTCCCTGCGAATTATCGAGATTGCTCCTTGCCGACGTTCCCCGTGGGACGCAGCGGACCTCAATGTGGAAGGTTAAGGGCACAGGACTTGATTTACCAGTTAGGAACTAACCGTTCTAACGACGAGAAATCATCGTAACGTTCAAATAATAGCGTTGAATGTTTGCTTGAAAATAATGTTTTTTTCTTTAAATTTGATGGCATATGTCCTCCTTCGTGGGCCACACAAAGTAACAGCATTCATCGTACCCTTGGTAAACCTCTGGCGTACCCCAGGTTGGGAACCGCTGTCCCTCCTCCTCCCAACCCCTCCCCCCAATAGAGAATTACATGTTTCTGTGCAGTGTCTGGCATGTCATCAATGAAGACGATCCATGAGAGATGTCTCCACATTTGTTTCCACACAAAAATGCGTTCAAAATGGCGTGTGAAATAATGACACACATTTCTTGGTACACTTCACGATGCGTTCTCAATAATTACAGAACATAGACAAAGCAAGTGGTCCTCTATAAATCATATCAAGGATCACTGTAAAACTGTTGATTGGTATATTTATTCATCAAGCGCAGAAAAGGTATGCTGTAATCATGAATCAAAAACCGTCAGTTACATTTCGTGTCCTGTCTTGCGTGTTCCGCATTCATAAAATTATAGCTACAAAATAAAAGCATGAAAGTGGGAGAGCTAGATGAATGCTTGTTATCGTTTTCATGGTCATTTGTAATTGACACAGTCATGGTCACCATCGTGAAATAAAGCTTTTACTACTACTACAAACACAATCACGGCCACTTCATCAGTGGTACACGTTTCCCCCCGTTGTTTTCATTGTTCGACGACAGTGATGTGTTGAAGTAGTTCACCTTTCAACTTGCCAGGTACCTTTGCTTACAAACTTTGAACCGGACCATGTACGTTGGCCTCATCTGGAGTGTAACGCAACGAAGTTTCATCTTGACATGTGTTATCCGCTCACAGTTGATTGAGACCAAGTCCTAACTTTGCTAAGAAACCAGTTGAGTCATTTTCTGCGTTTTTAATGTTGAATGCGTTTGTCATCATACTGCCCAGCATTGTGGAATTGTACATATGAAACTTGTCGGACCAGGGGTGGAGACGATGTTGTTACCGCACATTAACGGCGATGGTGTTGGCGGGCGAACTTGCGAAAGAAACGACGGTATTTTTTAAGAATACGAACATAGTAAGAACAATACAACAATTATTAAAACTTTCATGATGCAATGATGAAAGTGTTATTTTATGCCTGCAACCAAACGAATAAGTAGCATATACTTGTACGTATAATGGAACATTTCACTGAAGTGAAGCGGGCAGTACGCAGTCAGTTTAATAAGAGAGTACTCTACCTTGCTGCCATTCTCGTAAATCTGGTTACGTTTAGCCAGGACATTTTCGAGTGGTCTAGAAGCATTGCCAAATATGGCAACCATACACTCGACTGCCTACGCGTGATCCTTGGCGTGATTTGGCAGGACAAAGTCACCAAACTAGAGATTATGCAACGCTGCAATTCAACACCTTTGAGTAGCACTCTCAAACAGAGACGACTACTTTGACTTGGGTGCACTCAGAGTATGTCTAGTGACCACCTTCTGAATACCATTCCATATGGGGACTTAAGTGAAGGCCCAGTTGGTAGACCTAAATTGAGACCCAAGGATGTAATCAAAAGAGATCTGAAAAACTATGGCATCGACCCTCTGCACTGGCAAATAGTTTCCGAAGATTGACCTATCTGGCGTGCTAGTCTTAGTGACAGTTCTGCTATTGACACCAAAGCGTATCTTGTGTGCGAGACGTCGTGCTGGCAATTTACCGACACGATGATGAAGTAGCTAAGACAAGCGTTGTCTCACTCGACCCCTTAACATTTATCTTCCACTTTGTGTGTTTAACAATAATATGAAGGTATTTGAAACATGTTGGTTCAGTGTGCTCATGTACAGTACATGTACAATGCATTGATACGTTATTGTGAAGTGTGCAATGTATGGAAGACAATGACATTTCGATTTAGATGTATTAAGCCATTCGATAAACTACCGGAAAGACACTTGATTAATTGGAGAGCAAACTACAAATGTTGTGGCGGAATCTGCAATTTCAAATGTATCATAAGGTTGTGCATGTCAGTGTGTATATCACTTTAGGTTTTCGACACACTATTCATCAACAGTTATTCTGCATCTTAACCAGTGTTGCAATTGAGAACGTCACATTTTTTTAAGTTGACATCTATTAATTGGCACGTGTCTGGGCGAAAACGTTTCCCAACAATACTAAAGATATGTAAGTATGCAGGCTGTAACATAATTGGGCATTCACCTGCTTCCCATCGACTCTTTAGCTTCACAATACATGTCTGCCGCTCTTTCATAAGAGCTGACCAAGTATGCTCTATGCAAACAAACTTGGACTTCAATTGATTAATAAATTGGTTAATATAACAACATACGGTTGTTTGTTGTTAAAAAATGCCTGCTATATAAACACTTGTCTATTTTGTATGTCTCAAGAAAAGGTCAAGTGGGGTTTATTATGGAGTGCTACTGAAATCAAAAGTTGCAGGTTTTTTGTGCAATTAAACGTATTGCAGCATATACGCCTTGTATGACATGCAATTTAACATTGTTTTTCAAAACCATATACTTTAACATGGGATCTATTATTCTTTTAGTCCGAGTTGACGATAGGGAAGAATTTTTGTAATGTGAAAAATAGCTATGAACAGGGAACAAGGACATTTGCCAACTACGACACATGTACTGCGCAAAATGTAAATGTATTGTTGCTAGTTAGCAAAATATGCCCGTGTCAGACAAAACTGTGGCTGGCGGCGCATGAGTGGAATGCAACCATTTACAGTTAAGCTTTTACAGTTAATAACCTTCCCAATAGAACACTTCTGAGGTATGTTCTGTAGATAATATAATCCAGAGATAATGATTCGAACATATTGCTAGTGTGTGTGTGTGTGTGTGTGTGTGTGTGTGTGTGTGTGTGTGTGTGTGTGTGTGTGTGTGTGTGCGTGCGTGCGTGCGTGCGTGCGTGCGTGCGTGCGTGCGTGCGTGCGTGCGTGCGTGCGTGCGTGCGTGCGTGCGTGCGTGCGTGCGTGCGTGCGTGCGTGCGTGCGTGCGTGCGTGCGTGCGTGCGTGCGTGCGTGCGTGCGTGCGTGCGTGCGTGTGTCTTCATCCTAGAAATGTATTGGTGTTGGCTCCATGGCAACAGTTCTAGGAACTAGGTTACTAGGGGAAGTCAGTGTTAGTTGAGCCACTTTGCATTCTTTTTTTATATCGAGGGCACAATCATATTCATAAATCAAATTTGTTTTATTCACATAAACAATAATTATTAGTAGATCATTTGATACCAAGATAATATATATAGTATGCATAGTTTTACTTACATAATTGTATGTAGCTAATTCAAATATGGTTGGTAAGTTGGCTCAACTAACACTTGGTGTGGGTTAAGTTGATCCACAGTGTAGCGTAAGTTGATCCACAGTGTAGCGTAAGTTGGGTAACTGCTTTATTTAGGCCTTGCATTTAATTTCATAACAATTCAGTCAACACATCTACCCAATGGGTACAACTAAAATGATTCCAGAACTTAGAGACCTTAGTTATGAAGAACGCCTGAAAGAATGTGGTTTAACAACTCTAGAGACAAGGAGGTTAAGAGGAGATCAGATTGAAGTTTTTAAGATATTGAATGGGTATGAAAATATTGATAGAAATATGTTTTTCTCACTCAAGAAGGATAGCAGAACTAGAGGACATGAGGTAAAATTAGTAAAGGATCAATGTAGATTGGACATCAGGAAGCACTCGTTCTCACAGAGGACAATAAATGAATGGAACAAACTGTCTACAGATTGTGTAACTGCTAGCAGCGTGAATATGTTTAAAAACAAGGTTGACACATATATCAGGAGGGCGGGTTATAAGTAGGTGAACATTGTTGGACTCTCGATAAGCCAATGGCTTCCTTGTCCACTTGCCATCTGGGCCTTTGGCTTGGATGGCAAATCTTGTTAAATCTTGTTAAACACGTCTCTGACAAGTCTACACGTTTAATTAATAAGACGATACACTTAATTAAGATAATAATAATTAAGATAATAATTATAGGCCAATCGTAACCAGTTTAACTAATTGGTAATATGCTGCATTGTAGCTATGCGATATCCCAATTTGTTCGGAAAAAAATAATTCCTTGATGTATTTTGGGGTAAAGAACACTCATCTTCGTTCTTTATCCGCTGCTCAACTAACCCTCCCCCAGGCCTTGGGTGGCTCAACTAACCCTCCCCCAGGCCTTGGGTGGCTCAACTAACCCTCCCCCAGGCCTTGGGTGGCTCATCTAGTCCAGTTTCTACAATTAAACTTGTTATGCCATTTGTAAGTGCACAGACAATAAAATCTGGTCACATGCATTGATATTTACATACCTACAGGTATTAATCACAATCACCAAAAGTTTTGAAAAACATCAAAAAACATTCTTTTAACTCACATTTTCTGACCGTAGAGACAAATGGTACTTATTGTACTTCAATCGTGTTCTGGTAACATGTTCATCACTGAGTGGTACCATGTAACTGTCGCTGCTGTAGTTTCCGGGGAAACATGGGTGGCTCAACTAACCCAGTGGCTCAACTAACACTGCCTTCCCCTATCCCAAGATATCAACATGCAGTTAAATTATTTTCGTCCTGAACATTCACTGTGTAGTGTTCTACAAGTGGATGTAATGTAGCGGAGTTTTTTTTATCTAGGCAGACTGAATTTCTTCAATGTTGTTAGACAGAATGTTTTCTAAAAAATTCATTTGCGCATTACATAATATATTTATGTCCTCAATAAGGTTGCCATTGTCATCTTATATGACAACTTACTGATTCTTGATGAGTCCTTTGTGTCTGAAAAATAGGTGATTAGCTTGGTACCGGGCGTAATGCTGGATATTCTTCTGAATGTGTTATTGATGGCATCTCACGAGAAAGCTTTCAAATATATGACAAATATTGTTATTTACGCATATGTTCATTTTGAAGTAATTATTTTTATTAGCTCATTTCAGTCCATGACAAAGTTACCAGGCGTAACTAAAGTTTGCCAATTTGTTGGACAACACGAAAATCAACAGTAAAGACACTTATTCAAATAACTCCTATGAAATAATACACTCATCGTAAAGTTAACTATAGTCTGCTTTCAAAACAAAGTTAATTTTGGAAAAGCATTAATTTGTAGTAATGAAATATTGGTGAGCTTGGTATCGGGCGTAACTTTAACAATGGGTTCTTTAACAAACAAAATAAGTTTGGGTAGGAATAGCAACCTTACTTACTTATTTACTTATGTCGTCCACTTAATGTGGTGACATGATTTCCTTCTAGTGTTGGTCGGCCATTGGGCTTCCAAAGCAGGACTTGTTGGCTTGTTGACTTGTTGTTCGTCATGACGCATCACATGACCTGCCAGACGAAGACGCCATTGTCTCACGATGGTGGTGATCCGTGGGAAGGAGCCGTACAGTTCTTGGTTGGTCATGTGACTGCGCCATGACACGCTTAGAGCAGGGGTTCCCAATTTGTTTTCCTTGAAGCCCACCCATGGGGCTGCTAAAGCCACTGAGGTCACTGTATTACAAAAAATTATCAATGCAATTGAAGATGTGCATTTTTATTAAATAAGATATCAATACTTTTGAAGCAACAGCTCAAAAACTACAATTAAGCACCCATATTAAAAACACTGTTTCAGTTGCCCTGGGAAAAGCAGCACACGCTTAATTAAATTTGCGGGGTGTAACGGGTTAAAGGATTCTTTTTTTATACACAATTAACATGGATTAACATTGCGTTGTCCCTTGGGATCATCTCAAACCATCCCGCGGACCACATGAGGGCGGCGAACAACAATTTGGGAATCCCTGGTTAGAGTATTATTGTGTATGTGCTTTTTATACGGTTTTTGTTAGCGACCATGAATCGCATCCATATATCAAGATCGGTTCGATCGTCGTCCTGAAAAATCTTCTTGGGCGCTCTGCAAACTTTGTCAAGGGCGTGAATTGCTGCCCAAGCTTGGACTTTTCTACATTGGATGTCATGTTGTGAGTTTGTGTAGGATCCGAAATATATAAACACTTTCTACTTTCTCAAATGTAGGGGCCTATATTACAGTTTGTAACACACATTTGAAAGTTTACATTAACATAATACAACTCAAATTATGAATTATCATTACTGAATTAAAAACAATAGTTGTTTTGAAATACAAAATATTTTTGGGAAAGCTTATTTTGTTTTTTCTTACCTGGACCTTCATCATCATATGACTATAGGAAACGTATATATTACCTAAGAGATCTCGTCGAGGCAAAGCTAACGGTATGTAATAATACTATTTTAGGTAAAGAAATAAGCAAGTAATAATGGGAATGTTCAAAACGAACTATCAGACAATTTTGGAGAGTGGCCCTTTATGGATACACCATTACATTGAGATTTTGTTTATGTGTATTTATGGATGGTCAATCGGGCTTTCCTGGAATTGAATGACATTCAATACCTGCATGAAGGTGAAGAAGTGTTCTTGACACAATCAAATAAGGGTCTACTCGTCATGGTAGAAGACGCGCTCGACTTTATTTGTTTAATTGTTGTGTTTGTCAATTGTCAATTAACTGCACATGAAGTCCTTTCGAAAGTTCCACGTAGACCACCTTTGTCGCATTAGCACATCAGGAAGGAGCTGGCGGTTGTCACACGGGGGAGTTACACGGGGACGTTTCAACATGAAGGGATACATCGTAAGTGCATCGTGTTATTATCGTGTTATTATCGTGTTATTATCGTGTTATTATCGTGTTATTATTTTGATTGATCAAAATGCTGTATTACTGACGTCCTACTCAAAATCTTATCGTATTGTTTTTGTTATGCGTTAACTGAATTTGAGTGTGCTTTAATCGGAAATTAGACCCGTGCTCTGATGAGGTACGTGTGTGGCTTTCTAATACTGCAATACAACACCACTGTTGCACACACTGTCAATGTAACGAAAGCAACATATAGCAAGTACATATTCTTTTTGTTTTTCTTCCATTCGACGATCTGACAATGACAATACAATTATAACAACTAATAATCGGTGTGTTAATGGCGTTACGTATGACCAGAATATACATGCACTTGATTGGCCACAAAATAATACAAAATGAAATGAAATGAAAGAAAACAGCACCTAACAGACGACTCACGGAATAAAATGGGAAATGTGCACGAATGAGATGACGATAATGGTGGTTGATGATAACGTAGGAGGTAATGAAGAATGTATTGTAAATAATCATGGTCATGAGCGCATTTGAAAGTGTCAGTAGGTAAATATGCTGATACACTTTGTTCTGCAATATGCATCTATATGTCTCAATGTATATTATCCCTATATAAGTATACATACACACGTACGTACGTGCGTACGTACGTACGTACGTATGTACGTATGTATGTGTGTATGTATGTATGCTTATGTATGTATGTATGCTTATGTATGTGTGTATGTCTGCTTATGTATGTATGTATGTAAATGCAAATGTAAATGTTTCACTTGATTCAAATGCAAATGCGAATTCAAATGCCATTCTACAGGAACGCATTCAAATGCAAATGCAAATGTTTTGGGGTCGCATTCAAATGCAAATGCAAATGTTTTTGTTACACATTTGCAAATGCATTTGAATAATTTTTTTATATTTTGGCTTTATTTAAACGCTTTTTTTATTTTAAGAAAAAAACACGTTATTAATTTAATAAACACAGTAGTACATTATTGTAACCACCAAGTACCATTACTTCCCAGTCCCATTACATGACCATGTCTGTAGAGTCATACACTGAGTCACACAGTTCCAGGCCTGCTGAGGTGCTGAAAATGGGAGGAGGACAATTGACAGTTTACTGGGAACCATGGCAGGGAATAAAAGGCTAATCATTCAGGTAGGCCAGAATGGAAGGGGAACCCAAGACAATAGACTGTCCACTGGTGGGGTCACTGGGAAGATAACCTGGTTGATAATTACAGCTACCACTAATTACTAATGTTTACTCCTTCAATGAGCTGCCACCCCAACCCACCCAACAGTGCCAACACAACACAAGGGAGTCATTTGTCTACATTGTTTGATTTGTTTCATTAAACAGGTAATCTCTGAAGCCATCAACTTATTGACCAATTGGTCTTTTTATGGTGTATGAATAACAGCTCAGGTACTGGCCAGTTGACCTACAGAGCACTTTTTCAAAGAATACACTGTGAAAGTGGATTCACAAGTCAGACAATGATTTCATAATCTGCTGAGGATACTGGTCACTACAGAGCAGTTTTCCCAATGGCTTGTTGTGAACTTGTGAAAGGGAATCTAACAATAGTAAGTATTTAAAGAATTATGCATGCATTTGATTGCACATTTGGTTGTGCATTTGACAAATCGAATGTTTGTGGGTCGCATTCAAATCCAAATATTTAAGGAACGTATTTAAATGTAAATGCATTTATAATTGTATGGAGGCATTAGAATGTGCATTCAAATGCTCAACATTCAAATGCACATTCAAATGCAAATTTATTAACAAGCCTGATGCATACATACATATATGCTTACATACATGCATGCATGCATACATACATATGTACATACATACATACATACATACATACATACATACATACATACATACATTCATACATACATACATACATACATTCATACATACATACATACATACATACATACATACATACATACATACATACATACATACATACATACATACATACCTGCATAGTCCAGGGATGGGTCAAGTACAAATACAAGTACTTTAAATTTTGCCAAGACCAAGTACTCGTTTAAAAAATATAGGCCAGTACAAATAATACTTTGTAAAAAAATCAAGTACAAGTACAAAGTACTTTTTAGTTAAGTACAGTCAAGTACATAGAATGCTACATTTATGTTTCATGACATTGACACAAAAGCAGCAACATTATACATTATGTTTGCATGTCTACGGTGCCGGGTATTTATCATCAACATATCTGAACAGATTGCAAATGACTACTTGTCAGTGATTATCCTAAGCCAAGTTAATTATGTCTACCACAATACAAGTGAATTGGTGGCTTCTGATCATCTGAAGACACTATAGCTGATCAAGAGATCAGTTATTTTATCCCATGTAATTGACTCAGGGCTTCAAATAATCCTAAGTCATTGATAATGTATGCATGATTGATTGAAGGGTTCAATGGCTAAATCTCAGCTGATATGTATGTAAGTGCTTATGTTGCTCCTCCCCTTTATGTTGCTCCTCCCCTTTATGTTGCTCCTCCCCTTTATGTTGCTCCTCCCCTTTATGCATATAAACCAATCAACATCCAGCATTGCCCTTAGTTATTCAATGACAGACATAACATGGACAGTGTGATCAATTACTATGGTCATAATTACAGTTTATTAACTATGTATTATTACCATGTGTTATTGTAAACATTGCACCATCAATTATGTTTGATGTCATGATGCTTTGTGCAAAATAACAATACACACACGGTCATTTTCATTGCAGTTATTTTTGGCACCATTTAAGTTCATGTAATGACGCTTAGTGAGAAAGAAAAAAATAACAGTAAACACTCAGTAATTTTTACTATAGCCATTTTTTCCAGTTCTTGCGATAAGGCCAAATATTTAACGAATACATAAAAAGTACTTGGAAAGCACTTGCCAAGTCCAAGTACTTTGACGGTCAAGTAGAAGTACAAGTACTGCACTCAGCAAAATATAAGTACAAGTCCAAGTACAGTACTCGCTGTACTTAGATAGACAAGTACTCAAGTACTTGAGTACTTGAACCCACCCATGATATATACAAGCATTTACGCATGCAAACATGCACATATGATGCATACAAACATGGCAGTGTGTTGGCCATGTCTCATGTGTTTGTCAAATTAACACTGACACGTGTCCTACCGTATATGAAGTTCACTTCTTGATTAAAAACAACCAGTACAATCGCAATAAATTTAACTGTCCCTGCCTCGTTACAACCAAGAAAATTGGAAGCGAATATGGCAACGACAAGCATAACGACCACCATGCATTCATCACATGTACCATTAGCACCACCATTAACACGACCATCATCACCACTACCACCTTCTTCTTCGTCACCATCGTCACAGCTACCACCTCAACCATCACCAGTATGGTCATGACAGCAACCACCGTCAACACCATCACACTCAACATCAATACAAATACTAACACTGCATAGCAAAAGTCTCAACCATGCATAGCAAATTCGTTTTTTCCTTCAGATGATGTTCCTCGTCGTAACGGCCTTGCTGGCAAGATCATGTTCCGCTGCCAGAGTTCCTCCTGTTCATCGATGCCGGATGTGCAAAGCTGTCTGCTCGCAAAATTTCATGAAATGCATAAGAGCTTGTAGACGTCCAGAAACCGCTAGATTGTGCAACAAAAAGCTAGAAAAATGCAAAACCAAATGCGAGAAAAATTTCGGGAGCGACAAATTGCCAAAATAACAATCACGAATAGAGGTGTTGAGAGTGTGTTATGCTGTTATTGATCATGAACCAGTGGGCAAAGTGTCACAGTGGTCAAATTTACGTATACAGCCAATAGGATTTATATTTGATTAGTAAAAAATCGTCGTTTCCAGATAATCAACTATGTTGTTTGCTACACTAAATGTAAAACGCATGCAAGATAATTTTTTGCAAAATGTCATCAGTTAATTGTTGCCATGTATGTCTGTATGTTTGTATGTAAAACATGAATGGCTTTGATACTTTAAAACGAAACTTTTCGAAGTCAAACTAAGAAGACAGACATATTATAATAAGTTCGTTGTTTTCACTATCAGTGCTTTTAAGATATTGTTTAGGGAGTAAACCAATTAAGAATGTAATAAACTATCGTCCTTTGTTATATGATTAATTTTGTCTACTTGAATAAAATGGATAGTTTATGTTTCCAGGACCTTTTTTCCTCCGCTGGCCCGAATAGCGATATGTATATATATATATATATATATATATATATATATATATATATATATATATATATATATATATATATGTATGCAGACTGAAGGAGAAATGTTATATCATACAACCCATTTTATATATATATATATATATATATATATATATATATATATATATATATATATATATATATATATATATATATATATATATATATAATTAGAATGGGTTGTATGATATAACATTTCTTCCCTCTGCAAATATGTAAGTGTCTTGATTAATCTTTTCTTTTCTTGCCTCTTGTCTCATCTCACTCGTATTCATCCACATGATGTCTCATCTCACTTGTATTCATCCACATGATGTCTCATCTCACTCGTATTCATCCACATGATGTCTTATCTCACTCGTATTCATCCACATGATGTCTCATCTCACTCGTATTCATCCACATAATTTCTCATCTCACTCGTATTCATCCACATGATGTCTCATCTCACTCATATTCATCCACATGATGTCTCATCTCACTCGTATTCATCCACATGATGTCTCATCTCACTCGTATTCATCCACATGTCAACATGTCAACAGTTGCTGATAATTGATCGAAAGGTCCTGAGTTGTTTAAGCTGTAATTGCCCCTCACTGTTTAAATGGAAACATGAAAAAGGAAATGGGGAAATACACAACATTCTTTTTATTCTTTTGTTTTATTCCAGTACTGTTTTCTTCTCGTCATGTTAGATTCAGACAAACGAAGAAGAAAAGAATTAGGCTTTGTCACAGTTAGAGCACATCGCAGGTCATGGGCGAGATCTTTGTCACAGCTAGAGCACATCGCAGGTCATGGGCGAGATCTTTGTCACAGCTAGAGCACATTGCAGGTCATGGGCGAGATCCAACCTATTCCTTACCTTGGTTTTTATCGTGACCACTTGAAAAGCCAGCATCACGGTGATATGCGGTGACAATAATGAGGATGAGGACTTTCAGGGCTCTGTCTGAGGGATTTGGATGTCCCGTACCAGCTTCATGCCAGAAGGTACCCAGGCCAGATTCTTGAAAGTCTGCTTTCAGTGTGTTGTCTTCTCGCAGGCCAAGGAACTCCCTTTCCGCCGTGACGTCATCATCTTTGATGATTCCTTCTTTCAAGGAAAAAGGTCTCGCAATCCATGTATTCTTTTCACGGTGTTCCAGATCAGGGAAGTATCCACTGATGGACTCTTCAGTGGAATGTAAGTGCTGCATGATATCGCCAGCGAAAGGACAGTTCTCCTCGGTCCCTTCAAGCAGCTTTGTCAACTGGGAGAACATGGAGACATCATCGACTTGAACTCTTCGTTGGTAAAGCTGGAGCTTGAGCAGGAAGCTGGCTGCCTTGTCTTGAGCTGAGTGGATATTCACCACATTCCCTTGTAGTTAGAGGTTCAGCTGATTGATCTCACCAAAATAATCTGCGAGGTAGGCCAGCTTTAGAATGGATGTATGGTCATCTTCACGTGAAATTCTTTTTGTTTAGCTTTTCTCCACTTTTCCAGAAACAAGGCAATTTCTTCTCTCAGTTCGAACACGCGTAGAAACACTTTCTCCCGTGATAACCAGCGAAGCTCCATGTGGAACAGGAGTACACTGAATTCATTCCTCACACAACACTTTGAAAATTCTGGAGTTCGTAGCACTGCCTCGGATATGATTAATTATTATAACAACATTTACGACACCAGGATGGTGCGTTGTTAACTTAAAGTAGGCGTACGCACATCACTGCATAGACATTGTCAATGTGGCGTGCTACAAGAGCGCAAACGTTATGATTGAAATATACGTATTAAATTTCCGTTAATTAAAATGTTCCCGTTACCCAAAAAAGACAAAATTACTCCCCCCCGGGGTAATTACCCCAGGTTAAATACCGCTGCTCTAGACGCGTGACTCATCCCATTGGTCAGTCTAACCACCCGTATAAGTAAAACCGAAGCTATCCGAAGTCATTCTAACAACCAGCAGAATAACATTTAGGCTGTCTGACATGATTCGCAATAAGGTGTTCAACCACCATGAAATGCTTCGTCGTGAGGACATATATGTTCTCTGTGTAGCCAGGGACGTAGCTAGGTATACATTAATGTGGAAGTACACAGCTAAGAGAGGATGTGGGTGTTGATTTTTTTTAAAGCAAACTGTAATAATTTGCAATCTGGAGCATTTTGAAGTCAAAATAAAACTTTAAAATGAATGCCCCTCCGGCCATGAAAAACAACATGACCCACCTACTCAACACTCGTCACTAGTGGATTATTTAGTGTAAGGTGGATGTGAACATTCAGTACATTATATATGCATAACAAGGACTAGTTTTAGTGTTATGCTTCAAGTACATAATAGCACAATAATAGCACAATTAATTATAACAGTTAGTTAAACATTATCGCAATACATATACAGGTACAATACATATACAGGTACAATACATGTACAGGTACAATATCATTCAGAATCTTTGGAAAACTTGTCCTACGATGACCATACAATGATGTACTAAGAATCAATCCTGATAACGATATTAATAGACGAACGCTAATCCTTAGCAGTAGTAACAGCCATTTAGTCATAAGCCAAGAACGCATATGTGCGCAATGATATTGCTTCGATAATAAGTGTCTACGAGTGTATCGTATCTACAGAAAGGGTTCAGTTACTTCCCTCTCCACCAGTTGAGCGGAATATTAGCACTAAATGCCTGAACTGGTGGATGATGTGTTCTGCATCCAACGTCTTGTCATTGTGGACATGCGCAAGGGCCAGTTACGACAAGCACTCAGTTGTCACCTTTCCATCGCATGGCACTAAGTGACCGCTTTGCTATGGCAGTCGAGACAGACGTTGCTATGACGACTGTTGTGTACATGCTAGGGTACAGGATAGGATTGATTTCGATTGTGTTGGGTCTCTCAGCAACAATCACCATCTCCCACATTGCCTTCCATGTTGTAGTTGACGCAGACCACCTGGTATGACGTCTTCGAATTTATAATGACATGGTCATGGTATACGATATCCTTCTTGGACATTTCAATGTATTTAAAAATAACCTCATTTATTGTAATAACCCTGTTATAAATACAAAAATTTCGACTAGAGGTCATGGATTTAAGCTTATAACAACATCATTTAGACTTGATATAACAAAAATCTATTTTTGTAATCGAGTTGTGTCTACCTGGAACATACTACCTGAACGCATAGTAAACTTGACATCCAAAATACAATTCAAGAAAGCTCTTCGTACAGAAAACTTTGAATTTGCAACAAAGTTCAATAGACACCTGTAGGAAATTACTTGATTTGAATTTTTTATACTATAGACTGCACATTATCATGCCACCCTTACTTTTCACCAAAATTACGCACTACGTATAATGATAATGGGTACATTAAAAACGTTGTATTCTTTATTGTATTCATTGTAATATTATTGTATGTATATGTACATTTGCACGTGTTGTGCCCATGGGACACAATTTCTTAACATTGTTGATCCTAAATAAACAATCAATCAATCAAACATCTTATAACTGGGCAATCTAGTATCAGATTCATCCGTTGTTGTGCATCGAGCCGCGTACGGAATCTCGGCTACTAATAGACGTATGTCTATTTCCTGCAGCAAGTGATCGACGAACAGCAGATACATTGCCTCATCCAATACGGGCTGTTATATCAGTTATATCAGCTATATCAGTTATATCAGCCAGCGCGTCCTCGCTGAAGGTGCTTCTCGCCTCAATCTCAAATCTTCCCGTTAGCTCTAAAGCACATTCAAATAATATATTCCATACTTCTGATTACTTCTGATTCGGCCCTCTCCTGCTGCAGCTGGGTGATTGTAGTGGTTTGCGTAATCTATGCCTCTCTGGTAGGGATTACACTGTTTGGACTGTAGGAATGTGATCAGAGGAAGCCGACTTTGGAGAACATGATCAATAGTCACTAGTGTTATAACGTAATCTATGCCTCTCTGGTAGGGATTACACTGTTTGGACTGTAGGAATGTGATCAGAGGAAGTCGACTTTGGAGAACATGATCAATAGGCACTATTGTTATAACGAAGCAATCTTGATGGACAACAAGTAGTGTCTGACTTTGCCGTCCCCATCTTCTTCGAAATATTCCAGGACAGTGACTACAACATTGAATGTAGACTTTAATGTATACAGAGCGTTCGCACGACTCTACCATATTGTCAAACAAAGTGATGGCAGATTACTTCCGTTGTCCATACCAGCCTGTACATCTTTGTCTAACTCGAGCTCAGCCTGAAACACACGCAACCTCTGGGCATAATATATGAAAGAGAAGGCGATGTACTGGACTGTGTCCATCATACTTCTAACTAGTGGGTCATTGCGGGCATACACAATATTAAAGTTAACATCTTGTCCTTTGCAATGAGTGTAGATGGCCTCGGGTAGGCGCTTTAGTTTTCTGATTCGTACTTGCGCTCCACGATAGATGCCAGCCAGGTTAGACTTGCACTCCACGATAGATGCCAGCCAGGTTAGACTTGCACTCCACGATAGATGCCAGCCAGGTTAGACTTGCACTCCACGATAGATGCCAGCCAGGTTAGACTTGCACTCCACGATAGATGCCAGCCAGGTTAGACTTGCACTCCACGATAGATGCCAGCCAGGTTAGACTTGCACTCCACGATGGATGCCAGCCAGGTTAGGGATGAACCATTCCATTTCTCGGGACGGATTGGATTTTTAAAATATTGGTTTGCCATATTGATGTGGAAGCACGTGCGTACGTGCGTACGTGCGTACGGCTATCTTCGCTCCTGACAATCGAATTTTCGTCTCGTTCTCACCCGATTCCCGATATATACGGGGAAACTCGTACAGGCGATGATGTAGAAGAAAACGGGCGTGTGTGTGTGCGTGCGTTTGTGCGTACATGATTGCGTGCATGCGTGCGTTCGTGTCTGTAATAGTGTACTATGACAACATTAATGTATGCCTATGCGTCGCGCTGAATCATACTCAATGTTCTAGGAAGTTAACTACGTCCTCGGTTGAACGACAACGTATTGAAGTGTATTGAAGTGTTGCCATAATCTGTATCGGTTGCAAGTACCACAAGCGGGATATAATGTAAATGTGTGGTTGTAGTGTAGTGACGGTTTGTGCACGATGTTTGTAAATTCCTTTGCGATCGTTGACGGAATTTCCTTCAGGAAACAATAAAGTAAGAATTATTTGAACGTAAATTCGGTCCTTTTTAGTACCACTGTAAGGGCGCTGGGTGGAAAAGGTTAGGTGAATAAGCATACGTCTGTTAGACCACTTTTCTTGCAACTATTTTCTTGGGTTGCGTTGCAGATGTGAAAGTACGAGAAATGAGTAGGCCTAGTAGTTATTTAAGGGGAAATCGCTATAGACAGTTAAATGAGACTATTATCAAGTAGGCCCGTGGTGTTTACTGATGACGCATATCGACGATATAAAATATTCCATTTATTCGACGCAAAATTGTTTTTATTTTAATTCTACCACTAAGACCAACAACAGCAACAGCAACATCAACAACAACAGCAACAACAACAACAACAACAACAGCAACAGCAGCTGCAAGAACAACAACAGCAACAGCAAAACCAACACCAACACCAACAACAAGAACAACAAGAACCACAACAACAAAAACAACAACAACAACACCAGCAACAGAAGCAGCGACAACAACAACAACAGCAGCAGCAGTAGCGGCAATAGCAGCTACAGCAACAACAGCAGCAACAGCTACATCAACAACAGCAACAACAGCAGCAACAGCAACAACAGCAGCAACAGCAGCAGCTACAGCAACAACACAACAACACCAGCGACAACAGCAACAACAACGCCAACAGCAGCAGCAACAACAACAACTACCCGTCAGCCATGTTTATCAAATTCTTCTTCTTTCAGATCACGGTTTTGCTCTTAACAACCTTGTTGGCGAGGTCGTGTACCAGCACCAGCGCTTCTATTCATCGTTGCCGGGTGTGCAAGAGTGTCTGCAGGCAGCAATTCATGATATGCTCAAAAGCATGTAGATACACAGTTGCCACTGGAAGATGTACCAAGAAACTGCAAAAGTGCCAAGCCAAATGCGAGAAACAATGCCAATGCAAATGCTAATAAAATAGCGTTAAACGGTGTTAATCTTACATTCACAGACAAATGTGTTGACAGTTTAAATGTCATAACGTTATTGATAATATACTACTTATCGTGTTGTACTCTTATAATACTGTACGAAAATGCTTGCGCAAGAAAACGGGAAATTGTAACTTGGCTGGAGTGTGAAAATGTGGCGAAATTGCGTTTTTTGACTCTTTATTCGAATATACTGAATATGATATAAGTTATGTTACTAGAAGTTACATGCTATTATTTGGGGTCACCTTCATTTATTGCCTATGGGTGGTGTTATGATTATATATAATTATCAATGTTCTTATAAGAATATTGGGAAATGTGAATTTACCTTTTTGACATGGGTATTAAGATGCATTCTATCTTCAAACGCAATATAATGATGTACAACGACAGGTTAAGCAATTGCTCGTAAAGCCTTGATCATAGTATATCTACTAAGTTTCGTAATTATCGTAACGTGAGGGGACGCATTGATTATCTAGTTCGTGTTCTTATGTGGGACGACTATCAGTTATAAAGTAATTTTGCATCGACCCATTAATATATATATATATGCTCGGAATACAGTGTGTTTCCTTCAGTATTTACCACATTTGTCGACTGATGTAACATATGCAAAATGTATTTCTAAATATATATATATATATATATTTATATATATATATATATATATATATATATATATATATATATATATATATATATATATGTGTGTATATATATATATATATATATATATATAGTAGTTGTGTTAGAATACTATGGACAGAACGACTCTCGCTACTTCCGAACTCGGTAACCTAGACTATCGCAGTGACATATTAAAGGTGGCGGGTATAAAATTATATGCAACTAACGAACATTATTCAATCAAATGCGCTGCTTTGTCAGAAAGTGGTTAGTTTGTAAACAAAGGCCAAACTACGTTACGTTAGTTGAGTTTGAACGCCATCAGCATGGCCATATCCTATTGGCAAACATAGGATTACGTGTTTACTATATTTATGTTTTCATTTGGTGGGCGAATATTGCCAGACTACCGCACCTGTGGCGTAAGATTATCCCGTGAAATTAAAATGCTCTGTTCAACAAGGTTTTCCTTGTAAACCGCTAGCGTGATATTTGCAAAAAGACCGCGAGAGCTAGAACGTATGGTCGTAGTAATAATGATATATTGTGGCAGAAATTCGGAGGTGGCAGGTCCTAAAAGGTGGTAGGACGTGGGAGGTTGGCCTCAAAAATAAATGGGAGGTGGGAAGTAGGCCTCAAAAGTATGCCGGAGGTGGGGGGAGGGGGTGGCCCCCAAAATATATGGGATGTGATCGACCTTTACGGCGATAGCTGCCTATGTAACTACAGAGTAATTCAACAGAAACTCACAGATTTTCAAACGGACCTTCTGTTTTACGGTCATCTTTCATGACAAAATTTTACTGTAGCCTCGATGGCGTTGATGGAATAAACCATTTTTCGCATTTCGTTCATCTTCTGCTGGATTTACTCCACGATGATGTATGTTATTTTATTCTGTATGTTATCTCAGATGAGTTCCTGGTTTGTATCGCCAAGTGCGTTTCCAGAACCACATCACGGGCATCAACTCAGAAGTTAACGAGAACATGGTCATGGCGGTGAGTTGTTTAGGATGATAAGTTTTTCACATAATATAATAACCGTTTTTACGATGGGCTGCAGCCTTATGCGATTGTCTCTCACACTGGTTTGGAAGCCTGACCACAAATGCTGACCAATGGAATTTCATCAAAAAATGCACTGACAACAAAAATTAATTTGTGTTTAAGCAGGAGGGGGGAATCAGAACGACTGGGTTACACATTACAGTACTGGTGGCAATGCCTCTAGTTTGTATATATGATAAATGTCCTCATCTGAGCAACAAGTGCACATCGCGGAGTTTCGACATTTAGTTCTGACTTCATGTGAAAAACATCCGGCCGAAATAAAAGTGGGTTCCCGAGTACCTGGTGGATACCCGTTGAATGCGCCCACGCATTCTAGGTGTTTGACTAAATCTCGACCAATGTCCAAAGTGGAGGGTCGACAGTACTGTAGCATAACTCACTGAAAAAAGCCGCGCGACGGAAATACTCAACGATTTTCGATGTTGTATCTTTGTTCCGCCTAGCGGACCCGTGTAGACATACAGATTTCCCTCACGATTCCGGTTTACGATTCGTTTCTAACCAATATTAGTGTGATATTTTATCAAACCACAGATGGATTGTAACCTATTATGCTATCGATAGAACATGTGATCCCATCTTATTATAATCGAGCAAGTGTTTGTACGTAGATGTTACGCTACTCCTAGACGCTTGCATCCCGGGCACCAAACTTTCAGGGGTTCATATTGCGACCCCACGATCGGGTCGTCTGTTTTATTTTTTTATTCACCCCGCTACTGCCCGTTCTACGAACAATCGAATTTCCCTTTGTAGTCGTTGCGTATAGCTTTCCGCAACGCAACGCGAACAACAACGTGCAATTGTTGACAACGTCAGGCGTCTTTCCTTCAAGTATACTTCGAAGTTACGTAATACAATGGCAAGGCGTGATAGAGGTTACTATAACTGCCGGTATTACGTAGCAATGTCGAGAGATTGACTGGCAGCAACACGTACCAAGGCTTAGGTGGATATTTATAATAATAATAGTAATAATTAGTAATAATTAGTAATGATGATGATAATATTGATAAAGTAATATTAATAAAAATAAATAATAATAATAACACACACGCACACGCACACGCACACGCACACGCACACGCACACGCACACGCACACGCACACGCACACGCACACGCACACGCACACGCACACGCACACGCACACGCACACGCACACGCACACGCACACGCACACGCACACGCACACGCACACGCACACGCACACGCACACGCACACGCACACGCACACGCACACGCACACGCACACGCACACACTCATTGTTTCATCTATTATATTAATTGATTCTTGTATAACCATTCAATTCAATAACTTTATTCCAGACTCGACTAATAGAACATGCATGTTCAGATGTTTCACAATTAAGCAAGCACACAAAATAAAATAAAAAATTAAGTAAAAAATTGCACTGCGGAACCTAACGTCCCATGTGTAGAATCAAGTATAATTTAATCAAAACAATTATAGGCCCCATAGAAACATCTTTATACGTATCGTGACGTCAAAATATAAACCACCTGGTATTTACTGTTCTCAATTGTATTATAACCATTTACTTGACCTTCTCTAGTTTACTAAAAACATATTAGACGCATCAACCCATGTTAGGAGCCATACATAAAGTACGTCATGTTCATAGGGGTGGGGGTATCCGGGTAAACGTTACGTACGGAGCGTTACATGGGGGTTGAGTGGGGTTGCATGGGAAATCGTTACGTAATTCGCTATATTAAACAGTTTCTTGCTCGTCTAGCTGTCGGTGTTAGTATGACAGCATTGATTGCTATGCCACTTTTTGGCGATATATTTCAACTGAATCCGAACCGAAAAGGGATGCGGACACTACCATGCATCGGTGAAGTCTGTAATGACGCGCGAAAAGTCTCAACATTTTTTGAAACATGCATATAATAATAATAAACTTCTACGACGCCTATATCCTCGGGAACCTGAGCTCAGATGCACAACAAAACATCATCATTAATCATAATCGTGAGCAGGGACGCGCAAAGCTCATTATCAGAACGACGGACAACCGAAGATTTATGGTGGAAATGCAGTTTTGAATAAATATGTCTTGAGTTTTTTTCGGGATATAGCTATATAGTTTTAGGTGTTATCAAAGTGATGAGGAGTTCATTCCAGACCCTAGGCGCCGCGACAGAGAAAGCACGTTTGCCCAAGTTAAGTTTTGTTTTAGGCACAATAAGTTGTGAAATTGATGATCTGAGCTGCCTAGGGATATTTGAAAGATGCAGGAGAATAGCCAAGTAGGGTGGTTGGTGTTGATGTTTTATGAGAGGACAGCTTAACATTAATTCGATAAGTACCAGGAAACCAGTGTTACTATTTAAGTAATGGTAGTAATGGTGAAAACCGAGGCGCCCTGGGAACCACACGTGCCAGACAATTGTTTACTGTGGAGTTTAGCCAAGTCTCTTTTAGCAATGATATTTAGTGGTAAATTACAATAGTCAAGCCGGCTATTAATTAGTGCTGTTGGTATTGTTTTAGCGGTATATATAGATATATGACGCAGAATTCGACGGAGATAATGTATATGATAGAAACAGGATTTGTATACTTCAGAAATATGCTGGCAAAAGTTGAAGTCACTGTCAAAGACAACACCTAGATTACGAACAGTATGCCCTATCTGATGGGAATGTATCACTGCCAAGCAGTTTAATTAGAAAATAGTTGATGACCCTATCTCGTTGTTGCTTAGTGCCAATAATAATAATAAGGTCTGTTTTATGTGGATTAAGCTTTAGCTTACTTGATTCCATCCAAAACAAGATGCCAGTGAAACAATCACTTAAAGTCGAAACAAATGCCTGTGCATTTCATTGCGAAAGTTATATGTAAACCTGTGTGTCATCAACATACAGGTGATGACTGAGATTATGATTATAGTAATGACTTGGCTGAGAGACATAGTACATAAGCTAAACAGAACAGGGCCAAGGACGGATTCTTGCGGCACTCCGAATGGAAGGTGTTGTGGGCAAGATAGTGTGCCATATAATAATATTATGTTAATGCTTTGGTGTATGTCTGAAAAATATGATTTGAACCACGGAAGAGCTGCATATATGTGCAAAAAATGCCAAAATGTCTATGAAGGCATTGTAAAAGGATTAAATTACCAATCGTATCGAAAGCAGCTGAGAGATCAAGTAAAGTGAGTGCTGTGACTTTGCCAGTGTCCATGTTATCAACTGTATCATTGTGTATTTTGAGATTAGCTGTTTCGGTAGAGTGGAGTATCGTGTATACGCAGACTGTAGATCATTTGATAAGTGATGGTTATAAATATGTTCATGAAGGCGATTAGCAACAACTTTTTCCAATACTTTTGACAGAAAACTGAGGTTGAAGATAGGACGATGATTCTTTAGGTAATTTTTTACACAGAGTTTGTTTTTAATAAGATGATTTAAAAGAGCTTGTTTGAAATCCCGTGGAACAACTCCGCCCTGCATTGAAAGGTTTATGATAGTAGTACTGGGAAAGATAAGTTGATTGATATACAGCGTTTTAGTAGAAGTGTTGGAAATGGGTCAAGATCACACGATTTGTTAGGAGACGTTTTAATGGTAATGAGAACTTAATTAGTAGTTGCAGTTATATGTATCATATGCATGCATAATAGGTGGGGGTCTTCCTGAAAATGAACGTAGTTTTAGGGGGTGACAGAAGCATGAGCATATACTTTAAATTTTGGATAGCAGCTAGCCTCTAAGCGGGACCGACGAAAGATAGCGCCCGTGATGTTAATACTCTTTATTCGGAACAAATGTATTCATTGTACGAGCACCTGGCATTGTTACCAGCCAGTAATCAGTGCTCAGGATCCCCAGCATCTAACGTCATTACTGCCAGCCAATGATCGCGTCTATTTTTAAACGTTATCACCTGGCTGTTCTATCAATTAATAGCTCCCCGGGTTTCGACTTTGAATCACGTGCATTTCAATAGTACGGAGCTATTTGATTGAAAGGTGCAATTTGGCATGACGTTATAAACGTGAATATACATGCATGCGTATTGCAAATATATGTTAATCAGTGTCATATATTATATAGCTGAAATTATGTAGTGTAAACACGCGGAGGGAGGGCAGCACAACAGTGCAAGGTGAATCCCGAAGTCGTGTCACGGAGTCGACCGACTGACAAACATGGCGGCGGATTTGTACCGAGTTGGTCTCCCCTCGCCTTGGAATTATGCTGCAACCAGCGATGGGCGCGTCTTCTTTATCAAGTGAGCAGATTATTCTTACGAAGTTATAACAGTATTTTTAGATGCACTAAGGTTGTAACCTGGTAACAAGCCGACACGCATTTCCGTGTTACTGAGCTAAGTTGTGACTTGTGTACGTTTTTTTTGTATTGTAAACACTGTCTGATTTTTTTCCTAACTCCACAGCGAGGAGACGCGGACGACCAGCTGGCTTCACCCCGTCACTGGCGATCCCGTGCAGACTGGCTACACGCTTTCTTCAGGTGCGACGATTTTATTTTCAAACACGTAACCAACGACTATAGTTAGTAGACTACGAAACAGGTGACATTCTGGTTAAAGTTAGTTCAAGACAATAAATCAATACTATAAAAATTTATACGTTATGCAGATGCGATGGGACATGATCACCATGTTATTTCGTATATTATTTCCCCAACGAAGAGTTATCCAATTTAGGTTGATGTTGGTCACATAAATCATAATTTGCATTAAAAAAAGGACCGATTACCCCTTCACAGTGATCTGCATGGATTTTGGATGTTTCGGCCCATAACGGGTTCAGCCTGTGGGCCGAATATCTATAGTATCTGCACACAAAATGTCATTATATTATCTAATAAGTACTCTGTGTTCAGCTGATACATGGCATATGATCCAGTCACTAACACTAAATTAAGGGGGACATTCCTTCACATGTATAAAGGTGATAATTACTTTATAAACATCATAAATCAAAACTGACACTTCCTAGTATCAAGTGACTGGCAGTCAACTGATGTAGATGGTTTAGTTGTACATCGTCCTGTTGTACATCGTCCTGTTGGTGGCACAGAAATGTGTGTATTAGTAATAACCAAGTGACTTTCTACCCATATAAGTCAAAATACAAAATATAATCACTACATTGAAACAGACGGACTGTATCATTAAAAATATTCATTCAAATCAAATGATATTAAAGATAAAAAACATGTTATGAGAAAGAGAAAACTAGAACATCCCCTCTGACAAGTGACAACAGGATACACTGAGGTTGAGAAGCAGAGGTAGGCATGTGCACAGAATTTAAACCCTTGATGGTGTAGCAGCCTGGCTAGGAATGAACACAACAGCACTGGGTCTGTTAAAAGACACAGGTCTGTGATCGTAGGAAATGGAGGGTCATGATTGCCTATAGACGCCTGCAACATGCACAGCACCTGGTGTTGAAATAAAGACGACACCACGAATGTAAGAATAGCACATTTTAGCCATTAGGTACGTGTGTATATTAATGCAAAAAATGTCCAAACGTGATTCCGTGAATGAATCATATATATTAGAAAAAACATACTGAGCTATTAACTGACTAGCATCTTTCTGGGCTGTCACGGCTTCAGTTTGCATGGGTCTGCATGGTTCTTGATCATCAAGAACCATGGCTCCAGTATAGTAAACCAGGAGTTGTTTACTCCTGAAAGGGAGGAGAAAGGAAAACTCCCAAAGTTGTTAAATACACCACAATAGGGCTAAACATATCAATCACAAGCAACTATATGACTGAGCATGTTTAATCAACACGTACTTGTAAGTAGACACTGGGCATTAGATACAGTTGTGTTTAGTATACCTAGTATGTGTTTAGTATACCTAGTATGTGTTTAGTATACCTAGTATGTGTTTAGTATACCTAGTATGTGTTTAGTATACCTAGTATGTGTTTAGTATACCTAGTATGTGTTTAGTATACCTAGTATGTGTTTAGTATACCTAGTATGTGTTTAGTATACCTAGTATGTGTTTAGTATACCTAGTATGTGTTTAGTATACCTAGTATGTGTTTAGTATACCTAGTATGTGTTTAGTATACCTAGTATGTGTTTAGTATACCTAGTATGTGTTTAGTATACCTAGTATGTGTTTAGTATACCTAGTATGTGTTTAGTATACCTAGTATGTGTTTAGTATACCTAGTATGTGTTTAGTATACCTAGTATGTGTTTAGTATACCTAGTATGTGTTTAGTATACCTAGTATGTGTGAATATTTGTATTACTGATAACTAGTGCTGTGATGGTTCCGGGTCTGGAAGGGTTTAGAACCGAGACCCACAGTACCTACTGGAACCCGCACTACCTATCGGGACCCGCAGTACCTGTCGGGACCCACGGTTACCAGATCAGAACAATGGCAGTACTAGCAACTACTGAATGTAAAATGGTAATCATGCCTTGTTTCAGATTTACCCTGCGGATGGGAGAAAACATTGACTCAAGATGGAATACTCTATTACATTGAGTGAGTAGAATCAAATGGTCATAGTTTTGTAAAAATGCAAGTCTAACACATCATAGTTAATTTTAGCATATAAAATTTTTTTTTCAGGTTGGCTTTTTCTAAATTATATACTGATACGATGGTTGCATTGAAATATTCTGTAAGTTGCTGGATGTTATTTACAATATTTATTGTTATTAGATGACATTGGGCAATCCTTTATTTGGGTGGCAGGTTGCAGTGGAATTCTCCCTTCAGTAATATGTCAGGTTCTTCCGTTGTACATGTAGTCCTGTACTGACACAGAATAAGTGTGTGTTGTACCTCCAAGGGGAAGCAATATGTAAAATGTTAAAGTCTATGTAAGTTTAAAGACTTCATGGAGGCATAGAACAGGTGTTCTTTTAGATACAGCCTAACCTGATATCACACTTTGTACATGAAAAGTTGTGTTAGAATGATTTTTCAGCATTTTTTTTACAAGTACTGTGATGCATAATCATTTTGACAAGTTGAACAGTTTATGTACACCTAGAGGCAAGGCTTATTAAGTGTTGTTCAATATTTTTTTATTAATAGCTGCTTACCATGCATATATACAGGGATAAAACAGGACTCTGTTAGTATTAAGACTGGGAAGTATGATTTGAAAGGGTAGGTTGGATATATATGATTGGCTTTAAAATGTGAACATTACATGGTGGAAAGTAGAAATGTTTTAATGGTTATTTTTATTACTAGTATTAGCAGGCAAATACACTTAGATGAATGGGGTAAATTATATGAAACTGGAGGAAGATGACAGTGGAAATCAGGCCTGTTGTCAATTCCATTTAATCAATTCCAATTAATTTTTTTTAAATTCCAGCTCAAATCTTCCCATTCATTTCCAATTCTGAATTACTTATATGGGAGTTTTTCCAATGCAAATGCATGGGATAATAGTAATTCGTAATAAGTAATATATTTAAAAAAAAGTAACAGTAATAGATCCTAAAGTAATAGATAATAGTATATGACTTTTCTATTATATCTATTGCTGCAAACTTACAAAATATCAGGTTTGTTTGCATGTTATTCCAGCTGCTAGTAATTGTAAACAATGTACAGACAATGGCTGAGCCATTATTCAAACAGCATGAGGATCATTTGATGGTTTCAGAAATACCTGATCAATGAAACAATGCAGGAGTAGCAAGCCAATTACTAATTGTTGTGATGCCCCACTGGGGTGACTATGGCTTCACACATTCCTAGCACACATAAAGGGCATGGTTTCAGATATGTGCAGGCAGATAACAAATGTTAACTTAGAAGTTAGAGCAGGAGCTGCAACCTGTATTTAATTCAAAGTAAGCTCATTGCGCCATAGTTTGATGATTTTGGCAGAACTTTTGAATTATTTTTTCAAATTGCCAAATGGTGACATTGCCACACAGACCCTTTGTACAAATTTGGACAAAATGAATGTTCTCATCTCATCTCTCATCAGATCGTGTACAAGTGTATGTCTAGCTGCTACAAACATTTTAGCTCATGTAATTTTTAGCAAACATTGGAAATAAAACCAGATCGCACCAGCACAATTTCATTCCAATTCAACTTACTCAAACAATTTCATTTCAAATTCAAATCCCGCTTGGTGAAAATCTTTCAATGTAAATTCAGGATTTTAATTGAATTGAATAATTCCAATTAATTTTTTAATTCACCCCATCCCTGATGGAAATACTGAGGTTAATATACTTAATAAATAAAGAAATGTATGAGTTGACTTATTGAACTGGAAGAAGGAGAATTGTACAAAGAAATGGTGAGAAAACTTAAATAATAATAAAAAAGCCATGACAGGCAGTTGCTGTAAGGATAACTTATTGCTGTGTTCCTTGATGATCCGTCTAACTGTCACTGTAGTATTTATGCAATGTAAAGGTATTTCTCCTGAGCTGTGTGGCACAGTGCACTCTGGAGATTGGGCTGGGTCTGTGTATCAATAATGCATGTCTGATTGAGCATCGATGGTAACTAATTGTCAGAGTGGAGGATCAACATTTCCTAACAGGTGATGATTGATGATGCTAACTGAGCGTGGATTCGAACAAAATATCTGCTGATTGCATACATGCTAGCAGTGTGAATAATTTTGTTTAAAAACAAAATTGACAAATATGTACTCATAATGGTTACACATAGATGAATGATTGTAGGACTCGGTACCCTACTTGTCCACTTTTTGCTTTGGATGTCCATCTTGTTAAATTCTGAATGTTGTGTAGATGTAGAGAAAGCTTGTTTTTCTGTAGTAATTATGGTTATCGCATCTGTTACATAGACATATTATATATCATCATATGTGTACGATTCCACTCAGCATTGTTTCATAGTACAATATGAAGTTCCATATTTGACCTAATATAAAGCATACAGTACGCTAGAATAAAATTGGGCCATGGAAAAATGTCAATTAATCTGTTTTTATAAAGGTACACCAACATTTGTTTCTCTAGACAATAAGGTAACTGTTTAACACTAGTGGTGACATTTGGTGACTAGTATACAACAACTGAAAACTGGTGCCAATTGTTTAACACCAGATGGCGACACTTAAGTTTTTTCACACCAGTCAAATTACAATAATTATGGATACTGCAGACTAAAAAAGGGGGTGTATGCTAATTAAG
This sequence comes from Lamellibrachia columna, assembly GCA_963662155.1. Lineage (NCBI taxonomy): Eukaryota > Metazoa > Annelida > Polychaeta > Sabellida > Siboglinidae > Lamellibrachia > Lamellibrachia columna. Next base: position 7,045,975 of record OY759271.1, on the reverse strand, counting down.
GCATGTACGCTTAATATGTTGAATACGGTATATGTGCCTAAAACCTTCAAAAGAGGCCAAACTTCCTGAAGTTATCTGGGTCCTGCAAATCAACATTTTTCATTCTGATTAAATTTGGATATCACTGACTTCCAACTGTTGCACCTTATTTGTTTACCTGTCAATGACCCCCCCAACTAATACAGTGGGTCTTGTTAGTTATGATCACAAGTTTACAGCTGATGGTTAACAAATTCGTGACAAATCTCCAGTACACTGAATTGTGTTTGGATGAATGTGGACATCTTATACTTGTGTGGTTTATAGGGGCTAATTACTTGTTAAGAAGTCTGATACGTATATTATACATGTGGTACTTAATGCGACTTGTACCCGGATGCTTGTCGTTCATGTTTCTGCCGTGGGAAAGTGCCCCACAGGAGACATCACCCGTCTTGACAAGTTGTTGTCACAACCCATTTGAGATCCATTGTCTGCTGACACCAGTGAGCTGTGTCACATGACCTATTGCAGCAGTTACCGAACTGGGGGCTGAAAACCCCTGGGGGGCTGCCATGTAGTTCCAGGGGGTCCTCTGCAAATTGCTAAATTATTTTAAATGGCACATTTCATGTACAACACAAAGGTGGGGGGGGGGTGCATTCAGAAGATGGACTTGGGGGGGTTGAGGTGAAAAAGTTTGGTAACCCTTGGCCCAAGCACTGCATTCTGCCACATATTATCTCAGTGGTTGGTAAAATTACTCTATTTAATTATTCATGTAAAGTTGGGTATTTTTAGACTTTTGTTGCTTTACATGTTCTATATCTCTTTGTATGTTATGTTTATCATAACTGGCTTATGTGGCTTGTTTGTGATATTACTATATATATATATATATATATATATATATATATATATATATATATATATATATATATACATGTAGCTGGCGTAAGACTTTTTTGCTGTACTGGAGATAAGTTTGATATTTTTGAGCAACCATTACTGGGACCGTGTGACCTACCAATTATCAGGTGAAAACCTTGACTTTTTGGCCACTGCATGCATACAAATAATGTGTATTAATAATGTTTTTAGAAGCATATTTTGTGTGTGCAGAATATGGAAATAAAATTCAGTGGTAGAACAAAATCACACTTGGCATCTAGTTGGACGGTATCATGCTGGACTGAGTGTCAAGTCGGCATGCAAGACATAAGCCAGTTTCTTTGTGCAGTTAGTTGTGCTATAATGTGTTACGTCTGACCATTACTGTCTAAGGACACACTGATAAGATGCAGTGATACCCTTCTGTAGGTGAGTTTGCCTAATAAAAGGTTGTGGGCAGTGTCAAAATCTCTGTTAATGAAGTATGTTATTTAAGCAAACACAATTTAGGAAATTCGGTTAACTTGTTGAAACAAATCTGCAGAAAGATCATTGAAATATATCAACACTGATATCATTAAAAGTGCAATATTTGATAGTGCTAATGTAATCCTCTTTGATTCACAAATACTCCAGAGTTTATTTCGGTTGAAAGCATTCAGTCAAACATGGCACATTCACATGTGTCTAGCAGATCTACCTCTGCAAACAGTTCTTGTAATTTTATATTGCTGCAGCTATTTTTAAAAGAAGGGCAAGTGTCATGTTAGATATTCAATAGAGGATGTCAGTCACGGTTGGGTGATTATGCCAGAGAGGTTGGTCACAGTTGGTCGATTACACATTTTGTCATTTCTCGCAGTCCTTTTATGTATAATATAATGGTTTAATTTTTAATTTTATATATTGCAATAACTCCACGTAGCAGGCATCATTTGATCACCACGCATTGACAGGTGAGATGCCAGATACAGAAATCTAATCCTGTGGTTTTCAAAGTTCTGAGAATTATTTGTGTCTGCTGCTAAGTTGGAAATGTAATATTTGACATTCCACAGCGCTACCTCTGTTCAGCGTTATGTAATGTTGTACGATGTAAAGAATGTATGACTATCTAGTCTGCTTTTACAGTCGCATGACAGGGGACAACCACACAATGTCAACATTGTGCACCAACCTTAAGGGATCATATCCATAGTCACTCTTTAATAAAAATGCCTTGTGGTATCTCTATCAAAGCAACATCTAATAAAACGATGAATAATACTTTTGTGTTGCCAAACTTATGTTTCTTGCAACCCCAAGTTATATAATAATACTAAACTTCTATAGCGCCTATATAGGTCATTCCGTGTTGAATCAACCAATGGTCAAAAAGTTGATGTCTCAGAATTTGCTTATATTTTAGCCAATGAATAAGTAGCCATGTCTGAACACTTCTGCAAAAAGTAAGGGTTTGCATGCAAATTGTATCTGTAACGCCCTATTATGTGAACGGGGGTAAGCGCCCAAAAACATACCCATTATTTTGATCTATTTTCAGTTGTTTCTAACTTGAGACATTTGCAAGCTGCATATCTTAAATTTGTTGAATATGTGGAGGTATTGGTACACATTATTTATGCACAATTCAAGAATGATAGGGCAAAGGACAGAGGGTATAGCAGGTGCACGGAAATACAGAGGATTTCAGTAGTCTGTATTTCAATGATTTTTATTGTTGTGTTACAGTACAATGTCCAAATTGCTACCATCTATTGTCAGGGAAACTGGCAGTAACATATTAGTTCTCTACGCTTCTAGTTGCTATACTTTCAGAATAATTCAGCCTTAAACTTTAACTTTTTCAATATTTTACGAATTTCAGCCCCCAAAATGAGAACGTGGGAGGTGCCCAATGACCACAATTTTTTAACTGTGCATTGTCCTTTATTAGGTAAACAACATAATTACAATTTCCAGACCCTATGTGCAGCTACCGAGTAAGCACGTTTGTCCATGTTAAGTTTTGTTTTAGGAACAATAAGTTGTTATGAAATAGATGATCTGAGCTGCCTAGGGATATTTTAAATATGCACTATGCTATTTTAGGTACTGGGGCACCTATTCTTACACATCAATATAATTTTGTATGTATGAGAATGTGAATGCAGGTGATTTCTGAAGAAAGTTGGAATTACAAAGTTTGTCAATTTATTTAGAATACAGGTCCTGTATGCACACAGCAGTCCTCTGCTATGTGGGGCTAATGTCACTTTTCTTACACACTGCCACGTAAGTCATGCTTCACCGACTGTTAGGATCTGCGGGTAATTGAATAAAGAAAACCGTTAGGAATTTGTCAATGATTGAAACACTGTAGGAGGTCGTTTTGTGATGGTAAATATGTGGTTGATGACACACAGATACTCAGATGATTGAAAATATGTGCAAACCTCATGTACAGTATTTCTGACAGTCTGTAACAACCTGGCGATTTATATCAGATCCTTTGCAGGACACCTGGATGTGTTGAATGCAGGTATGCTTGTATGCATTTTAATGGGGATTATTCCAGGTAGTAAATGCTTAGCTTAGTATTAAACTTGGATGGATCATAGGCATTTGGGTCAAATGTATATATTTCAATTTGTACCAAATGTGTGACAGAATTGTCAAGCGATTGGGCTTGTTCCAGCAGTTCCACCCTAGTAACCGTCTTTCATTTTTAACAGTTGATCGCCACATTGTCTTTGGTCGACCAACCTTTCTTCGTCCAGGTCAATGCTGTCTCACATTTACTGTTCTCGTCCATTCATAAGATATGTCCTACCCATTTCCATCTTCTTAACTTGACCTCAGTGCTTATTGTCTTAAATTTTGTTTTTGCAAGAATTTTATATCTTGATTTGATACAACGTATGGCCATCTAATTTGTAAGATTCGTCTTGCACTTGAAAAAAATTGTATCTAACTTTCTGTTGTCGCCTTCGTTTATTTTCCATGTTTCACTTCCATACAACAACACTGGTTTAACAAGTATGTTAAAAAGCCTCAATTTAGATCGCAATGTACATATTTGAAAACACATGCATGACTAATAATATGGTTGCCAGTGACCCAATGCAGAATGTGTGAAGTTACACTGTCACCACATTTCTAACGTGCTTTCATGTGTAATGGTATGTTTGGGGTGTACTGTATAGAGAGTGTATTGTGTCAGGAAGGCCTACAGTTGCTCTGGGAAATCCATAGTTCCCTCAGTCATCTGAGGGACCAATTCTTTATTTCCCCTGTTCATTCTGTTTTCTGCTTTAATCACATTGTTGCTGAAAACTTCCCAAATCACATTGATGTCTTTTTGTGTTTTAATGAACATTTGTTATTTAAATTTACAACGTGGCAGAATCGCAAGAATAGGGGCCTGTTATGTGCACTCTGGGTTTCAAATAGTTACTTCATGGATCTGAGGGAGCAAACAGCAGCACTATAAGTACAGATCTGAGGGAGCAAACAGCAGCACTATAAGTACAGATCTGAGGGAGCAAACAGCAGCACTATAAGTACAGATCTGAGGGAGCAAACAGCAGCACTATAAGTACAGATCTGAGGGAGCAAACAGCAGCACTATAAGTACAGATCTGAGGGAGCAAACAGCAGCACTATAAGTACAGATCTGAGGGAGCAAACAGCAGCACTATAAGTACAGATCTGAGGGAGCAAACAGCAGCACTATAAGTACAGATCTGAGGGAGCAAACAGCAGCACTATAAGTACAGATCGCCCAGCTGAGACGACTGTAAGAAAATGTTGTTTGCTTTCAACTTCCTGGAATACAAACAGAGTTACAAAATGTATGAGATAAGTGCAGCAACCTATGTTCTCTCTTTGGAAATATAAATAGTTGAACCTATAACATGGATCTGTTGTTCATTTATGAACATGGTTGCACTTAGCTTGCTGTCATATATAGGTAGAATGTAATCAGTGGTTTATATACATTGAATTATTGCTGTCTGTGACATGGTGTGACAAATTTTACAGACATTTTGAAGTTTTTAAAATTCAGTCCTTTTTTATTTAAGCTATCACTGAAGAGTCATATTTTGAAATAATAAAATGTGCATATTAAAATTAATAAGATGGTGCAGAAATAGAAAATTTTAAATTAATTGAAAATAAAGATTTAAACCAGTAATAATTATGTATAGCAAAACAAAGATTTTGGGGATAACATAGTTAGCAAATTAACTAACAATTGCAATGAATAAATCTAAGTAATGTGGTCAATTGCAGATCATATTAATGATGAGCACTGACATTTTAAATTGTGATTTACATAAATTTGTCTAGGTGCTCTTCCAGAGAGCATTTGTGTGAATAGGTGAATAGGCGGCACCATTGGTTTGTTGCTGTCAGCAGAGCATGTATACTTTTCTTGTTTACTGACCATGTAGTGGCCTGTGTTAAGTGCCCTGTATCATTACACCTGGACACTCAACTGACACTTCTAGCTGAACCTACTTCATGCACGGCCCAGCTTTCATTGATGACAGCAGATGTATGTTATGGCTGTCACTATTTCTCTGCAGTGTGTTGGTCAGATGTGTCTCATATATCACCTTGGTATCATTAACCAATAACTCAAGAGTTATTCCCAGTGGTAAGTTATGTTGTTGTACTGCAATGACACCTGGTGGAAATTTTACACATGTATGACACATATGGTGTAAAACATGGGGTTTATTTTGTTGATGTTTTTGTCGGTTTACAGTAAGCCTTCACTAAATTGTGACAGACGTGCCATTTCAGTCAAGTTTATGCATAATAAATAGTGCAGTTTTTTTATTGTGATGATGCACTGTATTGCCCTTTTTTGGACCTCATAAATTTTCAGGACATGAACGGTATTGGAAGCAATCATATAGTTGATAAAGTAGTCAATGTTAGCTTTGCTAGTTTGACAGAATAGAGCATAATAATGCAAGATATATACACAATCATTGCAATTATTGTTGGTAGCTCAGATATATATATATATATATATATATATATATATATATATATATATATATATATATATATATATATATATATATATATATATATATATATATATATATATATATATACAAATACTTTTATATACAAACAAATATGCATTAAAATTAATTATATAAAACATATAAATTAATTATAAATAAGTAACTAAAATACATATACATAAGTTAAGAATATATGTAAATATGTTTGAAAATATAAATGCGTTAAAAATACAGATGTGTTAAAGTTATAGAATAACAACTTTGCTGTTATTAACTTGCATGCAATTTAATCTAGTTTTCTAGGAAAATTACCATTGAAGCCACATTTTTGTGTACCAAATCAGTAGAATCTTGTAATTTCTGTCAGAATCACAGCTCTAACACAGCCTCGATAAATTAATAAACTAATTAACAATATACTAGATATTCTGTTTACCACAACTACAAAACAGTATACTAGCCATAAAAGACCTAAATGTTACAAAAATCCAGATCCAAAAATCCAGATCCAACTTCCCCCCCTGGAGTCTGGATACTCTAGCATACATTCTTGTTTCTCCTCACTGGAGTCTCTGTTCCCTACTAGTTGAAACACCTCTCATTATGTGCAGGCTGGTCAACAGATGGCATGAAACAGTGTTTTATCTGTGTTGGAAAGTACCAACTAAACCTCAGACTGGTCCATGTCCTGTGTACAGGAATTGGTCTTGAGTTGGGCTGGCTGTCTGTCACAGACCCTGGGCCGTGCATATTCTCATGCAGCAACAGATGGGAAGGCTGCCAGGAAATGCTGGCATTTCCACCACATGCATATGGGGAACAGACATTAGATTAAGGTTTTTTGCAAATTTGAGAATGATGCAGTTGGATTGACTGTCCCATGTGTTTTAGATCTCTTATGACCAGTGCTACAGCCTTTATCATTTATAGTGCACAGATTCTTCAGAAGTCTTTTGAGAATTCTTTATTAACACTCTGAATGGTCATTTGTGGCAGTTGTACAAGAAGTAACATCAAACCAAGAGTAGCAAGGCCCAACAGTTGTACAAGAAGTAACATCAAACCAAGAGTAGCAAGGCCCAACAGTTGTACAAGAAGTAACATCAAACCAAGAGTAGCAAGGCCCAACAGTTGTACAAGAAGTAACATCAAACCAAGAGTAGCAAGGCCCAACAGTTGTACAAGAAGTAACATCAAACCAAGAGTAGCAAGGCCCAACAGTTGTACAAGAAGTAACATCAAACCAAGAGTAGCAAGGCCCAACAGTTGTACAAGAAGTAACATCAAACCAAGAGTAGCAAGGCCCAACAGTTGTACAAGAAGTAACATCAAACCAAGAGTAGCAAGGCCCAACAGTTGTACAAGAAGTAACATCAAACCAAGAGTAGCAAGGCCCAACAGTTGTACAAGAAGTAACATCAAACCAAGAGTAGCAAGGCCCAACAGTTGTACAAGAAGTAACATCAAACCAAGAGTAGCAAGGCCCAACAGTTGTACAAGAAGTAACATCAAACCAAGAGTAGCAAGGCCCAACAGTTGTACAAGAAGTAACATCAAACCAATAGTAGCAAGGCCCAACAGTTGTACAAGAAGTAACATCAAACCAAGAGTAGCAAGGCCCAACAGTTGTACAAGAAGTAACATCAAACCAAGAGTAGCAAGGCCCAACAGTTGTACAAGAAGTAACATCAAACCAAGAGTAGCAAGGCCCAACAGTTGTACAAGAAGTAACATCAAACCAAGAGTAGCAAGGCCCAACAGAGAAAAATATTAAAGTAAAAAATTTATAAACTGTTCAATTAAAGTTAACAAATGCAGCTGTATGCCAGCACTGAGGTGCACGACATTACTTTTCCAAATTCCAAAATATGGATATGTCACAGTGCAAACAACACAAGAACACCCCCTCAGGATTTGTGGACTCATTAATCTGTGTTCACTTGCACTCCTCAATCACAGAAGTTACATCAGCTCCATAGCATACCTACTAAGTTGTGCTGTGAAAGGTCCCAGGTAATCTAGTCTGGAAGGATTAGCTGGGTGTCAGTGCAGATTACAGTCCTGATACTGGTGATAGTTTATCCTGTAATATGTAAACACACAGCTGTGTGCCAGTGTTGTGCTGGCTACCACAAGTGTAAGTCCACAGTGAAGGGTTCTGTAGCAGTAACAGATGCCCAGAACCTGGCAGCACCTAGCTGGCTGTTTTGCCAGCTGACAGCCAGTTCTAGGTGTCACTGGAGTGGAGTTTGTTGATGTTCATTTAAGCGGAATGTGGATGTGGTGCCTTGATATAGCATGGATGTAAACTGTTGTTGGTAAGAGACATAGATGCAGTAACTGGATCATGTCAACATTACAGTGCTGGCAAATAGTTCATTTCTTTGTATGTGTGGTACTTACCAGGATCATGTATAACATGGCCTTTTATACCAGGATCATGTATACCAGGTCTTTTCTACGAGGATCATGTATGCCACAGTGTTTTATACCAGGATAATAAATACCAGGGTCTATACCAGGAACATGTATGACAGTATGCCATGGTCTTTTATACCAAGATCATGTATGCCATGGTGTTTTCTTCCAGGATCATTGTATGCCAAGGTCTTTTATACCAGGATCATGACTGTCATTTTCATAGCAAGTTTCTGCAATTTATCTATTTTGTGTGTAAGTAGACTGGATTTGGTCACAAATTCGAAGTTGTTTTGTACAACAGCCTCCTTAAGTTCATCACATTTGTTTTGCCTGTCAAATTGACAAGGAGCTAATTACTGGAGTCATTAATGTGTGATGACTCACTAATGAGCAGAAAGCAGCTGTAGCTCCTGGGACATTTACCAAACAATAGAAGCCACTGAAATGTTTGTCTTCTTTGTTTATTGGCAAGTAGACATCCTTGTGGGTTTAGTGATGTCAGATGACATCTGCCAGATTTCAGGATAAATACGCATGATGTTGAAGATGGGTTGGCATTTAGAATGTGTCTCATCTTTCTAGTCACGTGAATCTGAGGACCAGCTTCCAGCATCCAATCACAGGAGAGACATCGGCTATCGCCATGGCAGCAGAATCGTCAACTGGCTCTCCGAATGAGTAAGTTGTGATGTTATTCAGAATTGTTAACTTTAAATGCACTCATTCATTAAGTTGCCTCTGTAATTACATTTTTCATTCATTTCTGACTCATTTTGTAAAAAATTGAACCTATCTAGTATCCACTACAGCATGCTAGCGCGTCTGTACAATTTTTTTTATTTAGTTTTGATGAAATCATGGCTTCCACAAGATGGTTCTTGATGCCATTTCATCATTGCATCTGCAACAGTGCCCTGCTAATCTCAGCCTCCTTTCCCGTATCATGTCTGTCACTTGTCTGTACTCATTCCACTGTAGAGCTCTGCATTAGTGAAATGTTGCTGCCAGTGAATGTTGAAAATGGTTCGTAGCATTCTTGTGTGACATCCATCTAGTTTTTTTTAGGATTTTTGTCATTGTCCATGATTCACAGACTTGTAGGTAATTGATTCTTGATGTTTAGTTATAATCTCTCCATTTGCAGGTTGGTTTCACCTCCACTGGAGCCAGTGAAGAATGCGAGGAAGCCAAGGGAAGCTGTGGTAAGTGTGTGCCCTTAGGCAGTCAGTCATTAGTGAAGTTAAGAGTCTGTGACGATGGTGGCAGCATGTTTCTGTAGCTTGTAGACACCCTTAGATGAGTTGGAATTGCTGCATAATGTGCAGCTACAGTCAGTGCGCGGCTGAATGTAGGAACTATAGACTGTCTTGGCATGACAGTTATATCCTTGTCCTTGAAAGAAGTACAGCATCGTTGATTTTCACACACTGTGTACTTTGTGATTTCCAAGTGAGACATGATGGCAGTATACATGCACATTGATGGACCATTGTCGGAATTGAAATCGGCCAGTTTAAGTTAACACTGGGGTTATTGTCTTCTAAAATGGACAGTCACACAGACTCCTACCATAAGTATAAGGAGTTCAGAGGGTGAAACAAAGGAGTCTCAGACTCACAGACTCCCGGGAAAATAAAAAACTGTAACGGATTAATAAATGCATAAGATATTTAAATTGCCAAAATCCTGAATCTGATATTAGCTAATGGGGTGCTAATGGGGTTTTAATCCCCATGAAATTGAGGGGGCTGATTGCCCTATCTAACTTGTCCACCAGTGTAACAGTATGGGAAGAAATGTTCTGCACACAAAAGGGGGAAAGGGTGTTTGTAACCTCTCAATTCCCTGAAGGCGTTCCCTTTGAAGACAAATGGCTAATGAGCAGTTCATCAGAAAAGAGGGGAAGAAAGGATTGGATAAGCTCTGCCTGGTCCAAAGTGCCACTTAAGGGCAACTGTAGTGTTATGTAGACACTCTTACCTGGCGTGCAGTGAAGTGTGACGTTGAATTCAGCCTTGTGGGGGGTCTACTTTTGTGCCACACAACAAAGTTTGTGGTGTGTAGGCAGTGTGAGTCAGAGATCTGGGGGTAGGGTAAGGTTTCAAGAGCACTTGTTCAGTTGAACTAGTGATCCTAGACAGGAATGCTATTGTGATTCGGGAAACATGTCCAAATGGTGAGGACATGTCGTTCCAGACACAGTGAGTCAGAAATGTAAAGGTCTTCCTGACAACTTAGTGCTTCATTTAACGACTTTCTTAGTAACGAATCTGTATTTATTTACATGAAGATTGGCATGTTACTTGTTAAACTTGTTTTCATATAAATACATGCATGTAATAATTATTATATTGCGTACCTGTGCTATTTGTGTTTGTAATTTAATTGTTTGCAGTTTGTTAGTGAACTACAGACAAATATATTCAAGGAGTAAATTAATAAAACTAATGAAATATACGTCAAATGAAGTTATTTAGTACTAGTTAAAAGCCTCAGGGGGTAGTGGAATAAAACATTATTTCCCTTCACCTTTTTGCCTTGTGTTTGTGTCACATTGTGTATGATTATGACATTTACTCAGAATGAATTAGTGATAATAACTAATTCAGTTTGTGGAAATATGTATTGTGAAATGATGATGCAAGTTATTTTTAAGCATTCTAATCTATGGAGCTAAGAACTCGTTAAATTTACCATTTAAAAAATAAGTTTTACCTGTACATTGGGGAAGTGGGGGGGGGGGCAGATATATACAGTACACGAGTGAATGAGTCAGATGAGAACTTATATGAAGTAGTCCTCATTTGTCAATGATGCTGAGCAGTTGTAGGATTTGGGCCACAAAACGGCAACATGCAACATTGGTAGACTCCCCACATCATTGGCAGAAGTCATGGAGGTCAGGTCTGAAGTGTTATCCAGAGCTGAGAGGGTAGAGAATGGGGGTGCGTGGATCCAAAGGGAGCTTGATCACTGTCACATCTGATGGGGGTCAGGAAACATGATTTGTCGCTACTGTGTTTTTTGCCAGAGATTTTGGTTCTATGTAAAAATGACAAAGTTAGCTGATATTGTGATGATGAGTTTCAGTGGTGGTTAGCAAACTGATAAGTTTATAACTAATAATCTACCCAAGAATCTGCTCATTAGTTTACTTTATAATTTTAACTCTCTAATTAATTTTGTGATATTATTTCGTGTTTAAAGTGATGCATTTGATCTGTAATGATCTCTACGCTTTTATCATTTAATGAATAGGCATTCAATATTTCTAAGTACTTTTTGAGATATTTCTGTGTTTTTTTTAGGAAAATTAAGTTTAACCCTTTAGTCTTCAAGTTGGCCAAACCCGGCCACAGACTGACACTTCAGTGCAGCTAAACCCAGCCCAGAATAGCAGCGTATTTCAATATAATTATTATTCAAGTGGCATGCTCAGATAGTTTAGAAAACATATTGGATATAATGCCTGAATGTACAGCTGGTCAAATAACTGGGGAACTAGGGTCTTTTTTAATGGCTGAGGTCTAGAACAGAGTCTATTTATACTTATTTATATATAAATGCAGTATTACTATTACAGTTATAAAATTTGGTGTTAAATGTTTAGTATTTTCAAAATTTGTCTGAATTAAATTTAACTAGGTGGAGTTTTGTAGATCTAGAAGCCTCATAAATACTCATAATTAAATACGGCTATTCGTTTTTGTTTCTGTAGACTGTGCACCGTTGTAGATACCTTGATTTGTCCTAAGCAGAACAGTCAGGATGATGAATGCTGTTTGTTTCTTCGCTTCAGTTGATGCGTAGGAAGAGCGGGAGCAGTCGACGCAAGTGAGTAGCTCCACCTAGTGTTGTTTGAGTGCACCAAAATAAGACTGTTGCCGTGAAAGAGATTTGTAATATTTCTGGACACTTAAGATGTAATTATGTTTTTTCTCTACTGTTTTTTTTAGTAATTAAAGATTTTGGCTCATACTATTTCTGTTTCGATTCTGTTGTGTGGGTGACAGTAAAAGGTGATGGCTTGTAAACTAACTATAAAACTGTAAATTTGTACCTGTCTTATAGTTTAATGATGTCCAATTAGTGCGACATGAGTAATGAAAAGGTTTACCTGGACTGACCTGTTAGTGATCACTGTTTGTAGTGCAATATTGAATAATGCTTGCTAAATAGCTAGATTTAATGGCTGACCTTAAGCCTGTTCGTATTGTCTGTCTGTGGCCTGCGGATGTGCTCATTTACTGCTGAATCTCCCCGACACAGCCAGCATGTCGTAAACCCAACGATGTGTGTTCCGGTGTAGTTTGCCTGTATGGCATTGTAAAGCTGCATGGTGCGTGCAACGTTTGGCACGGTCTGCTGTGTTTCCCGTGCCGTGTGGTGTTCGCGGTTTAGCCTTTTACCTTTATAACATGTTTGCCGTCGATCGTTGCAGAGTAGTCAACAAACCGCCAGAGGCCAAACGCAGCACCGAATCTCCCGTCTCAATGAAGGGATGGCTCTATAAACAGGTGGGAATTTTCCCACTCCACTTACCTGAATAACAGCCGGCTTGTGTAATGTTTTAAAACTACTGTATGTTTGATAATTATGCCGTCCTGGAGAGTGTTGTTGTGTGTGTGTGTGTGTGTGTGTGTGTGTGTGTGTGTGTGTGTGTGTGTGTGTGTGTGTGTGTTCTCTTTACGAGAAACTAAGTACATTGTATGTGTCAAGTGAATGCTTTGGATACGTTGGTTGCTTACCTAAGAAACTATAACGAAGTTATTGTCTTTCTTTAAGAACATACTTTATTTGTGTTTTACTGGACTGTGGTTGGACCAGGGTTAATCTACAGGTGTCTGTCTCGTTGCAGGAAAGTGGAGGGTTAAAGTCATGGAAGCGGCGGTGGTTTGTCCTGTCTGACTTCTGCTTATTTTACTATAGGGGTAAGTAACAATGCCAAAATAACCTAGTTATTCATGTAAGTTATTCTACACCCATTAATCTTCTAGTGGCAAGGGCTGTATTCTCTTTTTTGTTATCAAGCAACAGTACTAAAATTGCTGCTTCAAATTTGTTATCTTGGCAGCCAATTTCTCCGTCAGACAGGCCATGTGTAGTGATTTGAGGTTGAGTCATGCAGCCACGCACATCAGGCAGCCGATTAGATTGTCATGACTGTCCTAAGAAGAACTGCCAAGGGGAGGTGTCACTATGCAGAGTTAGTCACTGCCAGTCAGTGATAGTGTATTGTTGTCTCCAGGCTTTATCGTGCTGTCCAAGTTAGTCTTGTTTGGGGCACAACTAGTGCATTGGATGACACTGTTACTTCAGTCATTCACCCACCCATCCACCTATTCAGTTGTTCATCAATCTAGTCATTCATCCACCTATTCAGTTGTTCATCCATCTAGTCATTCACCCACCCACCCATCCAACCATTCAGTCATTCAAGCACTCATTCAGTCATTCATCCACCCATTCAGTCATTCACCCTCCCATTCAATCATTCACCCTCCCATTCAGTGATTCATGTTCCCATTCAGGCACTCACCCTCCCATTCAGGTATCACCCTCCCATTCAGGCATTTTCCCTCCCAATCAGTCACTAACCCTCCGATTCAGTCACTCACCTTCTGATTCAGTCATTCACCCTCCAATTCACTCACTCACTCACTCACTCACTCACTCACTCACTCACTCACTCACCCTCCCATTCAGTCACTCACCCTCCCATTCAGTCACACACCCTCCCATTCAGTCACTCTTCCATTCAATCGTTCATCCACCCACACCCATTCAGTAACTCACTCACTCGCCCACCCATTTAGTCACTCACTCACCCATCCACTCAGTCAGTCAGTCACTCACTCACTCACTCAGTCAGTCACTCAGTCAGTCACTCACTCACCAATTTAGTCACTCACCCACCTATTGAGTCACCCACCTATTCATTCACCCGCCCATTCAGTCACTCACTCATTCAGTCATTCATCCATCCATCCATCCAGTCAATCGCCCACCCATTCAGTCACTAACTCACCCATCCTTCAAGTCACTTACCCACCCACCCAGCCACCCACCCACCCACCCACCCACCCACCCACCATTCACTCGCTCGCTCGCTCGCTCACTCACCCATTCAGTCACTCACCCACCCAACCATTCAGTCACTCACTCGCTCACTCACTCACCCACTCACCCACCCACTTAGTCACTCACCCACCCATTCAGTCACTCGCCCACCCACCCATTCAGTCATTCACCCACTCATTCATGCCTGGTCCATTTAGAACAGAATGGCTGCAGATGTGTGGTTTCTTTCAGGGCCTGATGAGGGGCAGAGTTTGGGTTCCATCCTGCTCCCCAGTTACAAGGTGAACCCATGTATCAGGGAGGATGGCATCAGCAAGAAATTTGCCTTCAAGGTATGCCTGATGTTTCTCTCTTTCTTCCAACAATTAGCTGTATTTGAATCTAGACCAAAGTGATAACTGCCGGTCACATTATTGGGGTTACGAAGAAGCTTTGTTTACTTTGCTAAGAAATTCTTTGTTTTAAACTTGGTAGTTTGTTACCTTACAATTGGATGTGCTTCAGTTCAGTTAGCACAATGCAATAGGATGTAGTTTGGTTTGTTTGTGTATTGGAGATGTGATATTAATATTATTTAAGATTTTGTATCCATAGAAAATATGCAAAACATTGTTTACACACATTAATTGCAGGCTAAGACTTGCACATTACAGGTAACTGAGATATCCTCAATAAAAGTATGTTAAAATCAATGCCCTAGTGATGTAAAAACAACAGAAATGGTCATATCACCACTTCTACAAAAACGGTCATAATTTTTTTTGTATTCCAGTAGTATGTTGGTGTGGAGATGCATTTTTGTATGAATAGACTTTTCTCTTAACTGAAAAGCTGGACAAATTATGCATGAATCCATCCACTGGTGAATTTTATTTTATTTACACAAAATATCTTTAATGGTTGCACATTTTCTGCCACAATGTTTTATTTACTTGATAATGTTTCTCAATTTTCAGGCAGAACACACGAACATGCGGACGTACATCTTTGCAGCAGAAAGTAAGGAGGATATGTCAAAATGGATGAACGCAATGAGCCTTGCCACGATACTGCAGAAAGATCCAAGGTAGGCTCCTGACTGTTCACTTACTATTTGTGTTTCAACGACATCACATGACAGTCTTCCTGTGCAGATTGTTCCCATGAAATAATTCCATAGAAATATTGCAATCTTTGACTTGGCCTGACATGTTCAAACATTTGGATATTTAAATTTTGTCATGCTAACAAATCTGGGGGTTTTCATTTTGCCAAAGGGTCTCCTTTCACTTTTTTGGTTAAATTGATTGCCTTTGACTGAGATATGTATGATTAAAATCCAAAAACTGCATGGATATGATTCATATAGGTATTTCTCTGTAATGGATTATAAAAAAAAAATCTGTATGTTGTGAGGAAATGAAGAAGTTGGTCAAATATTCTGGTGATTGATTGACATCATGAACAGTAACCATCGATTTAAAGTACAAGTTTTAGAGTACAAGTAATAATTAAATTGATATCAAAATATGCCCAACATCTTTTCTTCTTCCATCCTTAATAAGTTAATTCCCTTGCAGGTAGGCCACATCACATATTCATGTTCACCCTCACAATGACTTACTCCATCTTTCTCTTTCATTCACAGGTCTGCCTTTATCATATCTCTCTTCCCATCTTAATGTAGGTCTACCTCTTCTCCTTCTACCACCCTCTTCTGTTTTCCTTGCTCTCTTTGTCAATCTCTCCACACTCATCCTCTGTATGTGTCCTGTCCATCGCAGTCTCCTCCCCACTACCTTCACCCTCGGGTGTTTCTTCATTCTAATCTCTCCTCTTAATTCCACTAGCCTCCTCCTGTCATCTCGCTTCACTTGTCATCTTTACTCTCCTCCGAACCCAGCTGTTCTCTTCTACCTGCAGCGTCTCCTGTCTCTGTCAGTGCATATGTTCCCAACACACATGGTAACATGCATGTCCCCAACATTTCCCGTTGGCTATTTCTTAAACTTTCTCTCCCACGTTATACCTTTCACCCTCCTCCTGCACCCCCAGCATCTTTCACCTCGTTTTAAATTCACTATTGCCCTAAACATTCTTTGATATTACTGATCACTTACATACATGTTCGCTAACAGTGCCCTTCTGACTGATACAAGTGGCACTGAGGCGGAAAGTAAACCCGAGACTTCAAGGTAACATCACATCCTAATGTGAACAACGATTCATTGATCAAAGGCTTAACATATGCAGCAATGGCTTGCTTGGTGGTTTCTGGGTAATCTGAGTGATTTTCAACGATGTCCACTGATTGGTCGTCTTTGCTGAGCTCTGCTGCTGCCGCACGTGTTCACGATTCCTTGTTGCACTTACTGAATCACTGAGGGTTTCAAGATTCTGGTTTTCTACGTTCATCCATCAATTCTTTTTCAGGTTTTAGCTTACTGATAAAAAAGTTTGTTTTTGGTGTTGTGTTTTAATGATGCTTCTGCCTAATAAGTTATGGATCCTGCCAAGAATTTTGTCTAAAGTATCAGAAAAGAATTTGTTCGTATGAAACATGCAGTAGATTAAGAAGTGTGATGTTGATGGTTGTAAAATTGATGTGTGAAAAACAAACACTTATGTTTAGTTGTACAAACAGTGTGTGCAATTTGTGATTCATCGACACCGTAGTTATGAATGCCGGTTGAAAACAGGAAGCTTACAGGGCCAGGCAGGTCCAGGTTTTATTTCAGGCTCACTTTCAGTGCTTACTATGCACAGATTAAGTCACTGCACGTTATAAAGCATCTCATGCATATTCACAATTTAAATTCTTTTATCTGGCTTTTCACTGCTCTCTGTGTGTTGGATCCACATTACTACGGGGTGTTCTATGTTTGTTGCTACGGGGTGTTCTATGGTTGTTGCTACGGGGTGTTCTATGGTTGTTGCTACGGGGTGTTCTATGGTTGTATCTACATTGAACATTTGTTGGGGTCATCCCATTTTTTTTGGGGTCACAAGCCGGTTGAACCCCCTAAATCCATGCCTGGTTTCCACACATACACAGTATAATGAATCAACAAAGATAGCATGGACCTCATAATTTGGTGAGTTTGTTACAAAAGGAGCATGAATATATATATATATATATATATATATATATATATATATATATATATATATATATATATATATATATATAATGGAATGTCAAACCATCAACAGAATGAACCAATGTCCTATCCTGTCATTCTGTTCCCCCTACCATTCCCTCCACCACTCCCCCTACCATTGCCCCTACCATTCCCTCCACCACTCCCCCTACCATTGCCCCTACCATTCCCTCCACCACTCCCCCTACCATTGCCCCTACCATTCCCTCCACCACTCCCCCTACCATTGCCCCCAATTCACTCAGCTATACAAACTAGTACCTGCCTGCAGACTGTGTGATTGAGTTATGTAATTGAATAGTATAAGACGGTGCAAATTGAGAGTCCATTGAAGCAATCACGTCTGTCAGTGGTGCATTGCCTTATAATGAGACAACTTATAAATGCTCTGCCAGTTTTTCTCCAGCATGTCTAATAGTAACACACTGTATCAGCGTAGTCAGTCACAAGAAATCCAAGCTTTGTTTTGTCTGTGTAACGTGTCACAGGTATGTGACACATGCATATGAAAGCAAAATGTGGTAGTATTGATGCCTAAGCATGCATGTGCTGTAAAATGTGTGACTAAAAAGGAGGTTTGTTGACTTAAACATCACAGTTCATGTGTGCAATGAAGGTTTAATTTAACTGTTCGTAGCAACCCACATTTCTAGTTAGTGTTTGTGAGAATTTTTGGGATGGTGTCACATTTCCGGAAAATGCAAATATATGAAAATATAAGTGAAATAGTTTATTCTGTGAATTTAATTGAAATGGAATATTCTTGTGTATTTGACACAGTATTTGATCGCGCTTGCATCATATGCCACGTACATGGGTTAGTGCCTGACAGTCTTAGCATAGCTCTTGTAATTTACAGGTTTTTCGTTAACGATGCATCATTCACAAGTTCCCCTGTAAATTCGTTTGGTCCTAGTCAGAACTGACAGATCTTACGCATAGCATTTATTTACTAAATAACTCTGGGTTTAATTCAAGGTATATGGCCACAACATCTAGTTTGATGATAATATATTATATTATAACCAGGCATGAGGTCATATGCTCAAAACAAATCACATCCTGTTTTTCCACAGACCTGGGTCAACATTGTGAAATCAACATCTTGTCTTATATTTCATAGTGAAATCTACTGAAGAGTGACAAAGTCATTCCAGTGCGCATTCATACCGAGTGATATACAAAGGGTGAATAACTGTGTTTATGTGCTCCATGACCAGACCACTGGCTGGATGGGCCTGGATCACTATGGAAATCATTGACAATCAGATCCAGGGCAGCAAAACATCTCAGAACTATGAAACTAATTACTGAATCAACATCTGTTGTGAACAATGTGCTACATGTGGATGTGACCTAGATCTGTTCTTATAAAGTCATGTTACTCCTTTGTCTACGATATGGAAAGCAGTTAAATATATCTTGATATAATTAATTTTGTAAATGGTTAAATTGTTATGAGCAAATATAAGAAAATAAATCGCATATGACATAGTATACAGCTGTATTATTACGTTACAGTAATAAAAATGTATGTCTCCAGTACATCTGCTTTGCTTAACTCTCTAGCATAATATACTTTCAAGTAGTTTAACTATCTATTATTATTAGTTGTGCTGACACTCAATGAATTCCATAGTGTCCCATACATAATTAGTATATATGTGTGTGTGTGTGTGCGTGCGTGCGTGCGTGCGTGCGTGCGTGCGTGCGTGCGTGCGTGCGTGCGTGCGTGCGTGCGTGAGTGAGTGAGTGAGTGAGTGTGTTCTAATAAACTGATTTTGCCTTCATGTGCTGTATTTATTTCTATGCTTTAGAAATAACCTTTGAATGTAATTCATTTGTATGAGTTTTGAATATAAATGAGCTTTGAAAATAAATTATTCTAAACTGTATCAAGTTTCTAAACTTCAAAATGTGTAAAACAATGTATGTATGGTCGCATAGCTGTGCATTGTGCATAAGCCGAATTAACCTCTTTTACAACAGAAATAACCATTGTATATTTGTAAAATATGTGCGTGCTTCTGGACGGTATAATAAATATGGCAGAAATAGGGTGTGAAATATAACATGTTAATATCATGGCTTTCAAGTAGTTTGCTGCATTTATTCATGATATTGGGAGCTTAGACTTTACTCGTCTGATCTGGTCTGAATGTAGACTGTGCAGCAGTCAGGGCCTGAATAGAATCATTGGACACTATGGACTGTAAACAATCACTGACCTACACTGTCCTGGCTTTGTCAACATAATCTAGGGTGAAGCGGGTTGTATTGCTACAGCTTCAGTCTAGGGTACAGTGCACTATATTTACACCTGACATATATGTCTGGCACGGAAACGCCAGGTGTCTTTCTTTGGGTTACCCACTGATTTCTCAAATTAGGAACATGTTACATATTCCCAGGTGTAATGGGTCCAACAGTTTCTGGGTCACATTTTTTGCTTTTCTGGGCCATACTCTGGATAATGGGAACTTGCCCTGGGGGAGGGAAGCAGATGTTTGTGTTTGTTGCCAAGTTAAAGTGGGTTTGGAGGAGAGACGGGAAAAGTTGTAGTCTTGTACAGACAGCTGCATAAAATTAGGCACTTGAAAAAAAGGTGATATTGTAGTTGATATGGAAATAACTTAAGATTTTTATTTGCGTCAACATTTTATACTAACTAACTAATTCCATAAATCTCAGGGGCTGCTACACTGCTAGCTATAGCTGCTAGCTATAGCTGCTAGCTATAGCTGCTAGCTATTGATGCTAGCTACATAAGCATTTCTAGATATTGGCTGATACTAACCTTGAGAGGCACGTTGCATGAAAACTTTCAAGACCACTTTGTATGATAATCAGAATAACATTTTATTTAGAGGTCTTGGCATTAAAATGATCTTGTAGGAATGTATGAAACAAAATTGATAAAGTACATTTATTTTCAAAAAGGGTGCTATTCTGTCAGTGCTTGGTCTTCTATTAGGTACTATATGGTAATGACTATTGTTATTTATGATGACACCCTGTTTACAAATACTTGCTAGAAGGCTGTTTTGTTTACTGAATTGTGTCCAAACCAAGCCTTTGTATACGATATATAGCTTTAAGATTAGTTAAATTAGGATTGGTTTCCGAACTTTCACCTGCCAAGTCTTGTGAGAAGTTTTTATCAATTGGACAGTTCATGAAAACAGTTTTACCTTGAGTAGTTCTGCACACTGGGGTATTTCTTCTCTTTGGCAGGTTGTGGCAACTTCTCTTTGAGTAGTTTATGTTATAATGTCCCATAGCACAAATGTTCCAGGCAAACTAGATAAGTGGCTATTGCGGTATGGGGAGTGATTGGGGCAAGGCAGGTCAGGCAGTGAACGATGGCAACCTAGAGGAATCACATTGGAGCCTCAGGTTACAAAAGCAGAAAATGCTTTAAATAAATTTTATGATGCTGACTTTGATGTATTAAGCTTAAAATTAACCCGTTTTCCCAACTGAGAGCTAATTTTGAAGGCAATATGTGCAGCTGGATTCTAAATGTTTTCTTCCTGAATTGTGTCATTTGCTTTATGGCCGAGTGACGTGATTTGTGTAAGGAAACATTCTAAGCAGTGATGTGTTTGTCTTGTCTGAAGGTCACTGCTATGGCAGTGGCAGTGAGTAGCCTTGAAAGGACATGAGATGCAGAACCGCAGTTTTTCCATTGAGTTGCAGATGTATCTTTGAGATTTGCATGTAGACCCTAAAAACAAGTCATATTTACAAATGCATAATGAAGGATCAGATTGCAGGAAAATGTTTTAAAAACTTTCCTGGTGGATCTAAGGTTATTAGAGACATAACACAGTGATGGTGACAGTGTCAGTGAAACGTGACCAGGTGTGTGTCCTGGATTCTCCTGACTACTGGTTTTCCCTTTGGGGCTGTCTTCCCTGCAGTTTGTCCTTGGACGTGCTCCAATAGTCCTTTGTTACCAGGCACTGGGGAATGTAGAAGGTGCTGACAAATCTGGGTTTTCTTCCACATAAGTGGATCCAGCTGTGGCCTCAGAGTCCAACTGTAGTGGATTGTCACTGGTGGAGAGGAGAGGGGAAATGTTTGTTTCATCACTATGTATAATGAATTTGTTTAAGTTAAAAAAGGTACGTTCTTGTATAGAGCAGTATCCGTATCCAGTCCTTGGGACTGTTCGAAGCGCTTTACACTTCAAGGGTTTCAAATGAAGAAAAATATAATACGTTTAAATAAGTATCTGGTTAAAAGTATCAACTTCACAAATTCACGCCAGATTTTATCAGGTTTTTATATTGCTGTGGTTACTATCTGGCGGTAAGTTTATGTTTTTTTTGGTATGGTCCCTTACTGGTCACTTATTTTTATCTGTGTTCATTTAATGTTGATGATATCTGTTCCTCACTTGACTGCACAGATACCAATCTGACATCAGTGACAGTCCCTAGCACACCCCCTCCAGTCAGCAAGTGGTGTTGATTGAGTGTGATACGGTCCCTGAACTGCAGGTGTATTGTGTGGACAGGTAGGCACAGGACATTGTGCCACACAATTTCACATAGACTCGAGTGGGGCGTGCCCTCGACCCTCTTGGTGCGGCATTGGTGGTGTAGGTGGTGGCTTATTGTGGGGTGTTTGCATCTCGGTCGGGTGATATTCCACTGTTTGATCAGTTGCCTCCCTTGGCTGGGATGCATCGCAGGTACAGAGTGACCGGGAGGCGGTAAGTTTGCAATCCAGTATGCACCTGTCAATGCCAGTAGGAGGCACTGTTCCAGTTGCCGGGTCGTTGTTTTACTGTTCAGTCAGTTTGTTTGCTTTGATGTTTACCAATTAAGAGTTTTTGATTGGCTAGATAGTTGTCTCCTACGTGTGTTTACTTTCTGTTCTACCATTTGTTGATGTCAGTGTGTGGCTGATGTTACTTAACAACTACACCACATAAACATAGTTAATGACACAAGCTTAGGGCCATAGCCAGTATCCATGAGGATTAATGTCATTGGCTGCAGGTTGATAATTTGTAGTGGGTAGTATGGGTTGAATCTGTAATTTCTATGTAGTACAAGGACCAGTCTGTTACCCCTCCAATATGGATGAACTGCACCCTGTCACAGCCACCCTCCCTGGAGGCATTTGGCAGATGGGTGGACATGTTTGGGGTGCACCCAGTGGGGTAAATATATCTTACATTAACTACTGGATGATTTCATTTTAGGGGCTTGGCTTGTCCTGATTGCATACACAGGAATGTGAGGGCATTTGATCCTCTGAAGGGGGTAATTCACATTATTGTTTATGGACTGAGGGAAATATGCCACGGACCCTGATGATGTGTTGAAAACTCCCAGCATTGTTGTGGCTGTGGTAACCTGTTATTTGTTTTAATTGGGGCAACTCACTGCAGGTAGAAAGGATTGCCTTGAGGAATAACACAGTAATTAGATCATTGGCATGTGGCCAGCATTTTGTAGTTAACAAGATTTAACAAGATTTGCCATCCAAGCCAAAGGCCCAAATGGCAAGTGGACAAGGAAGCCATTGGCTTATCGAGAGTCCAACAATGTTCATCTACTTATAACCCGCCCTCCTGAGATATGTGTCAACCTTGTTTTTAAACATATTCGCGCTGCTAGCAGTTACACAATCTGTAGACAATTTGTTCCATTCATTTATTGTCCTCTGTGAGAACGAGTGCTTCCTGATGTCCAATCTACATTGATCCTTTACTAATTTTACCTCATGTCCTCTAGTTCTGCTATCCTTCTTGAGTGAGAAAAACATATTTCTATCAATATTTTCATACCCATTCAATATCTTAAAAACTTCAATCTGATCTCCTCTTAACCTCCTCGTCTCTAGAGTTGTTAAACCACATTCTTTCAGGCGTTCTTCATAACTAAGGTCTCTCAGTTCTGGAATCATTTTAGTTGCTCTCCTTTGTATGCGTTCAAGCGTATCTATATCCTTCTTACGATATGGTCTCCATGCTTGTATACAGTATTCTAAATGAGGTCTAACTATTGCTTTATAAAGAGGTATAATTAACTTTTTTCCCTTGTGTGTTATGTTTCTTCTAATCAATCCAAGAATTTGATTACCCTTTGAAGCTGCAATACCACACTGCTCTGAAACTTTCATATCAGCGCTTATTGTAACTCCTAAGTCCTTTTCTTTTACAGTAGTACCCAGAACAGTATCTCCCATTTTATAGTTTACATTCAAGTTCCCATGTCCTGTATGTAGGCATTTACATTTCCCAAAATTGAACAACATCTGCCATTTCTCAGTCCATTTCACTAATCTGTCTAGATCGTTTTGTAAATGTTGTTTATCACCATCAATATTAACCTTTCTAAACAGTTTTGTGTCATCCGCAAATTTCAATGCGTTACTTGTTATACTGTCGTCCAAGTCATTGATATAAATTAAGAATAATATAGGTCCTAATACTGATCCTTGAGGTACCCCACTCAAAACCGATTTCCAATTTGAAACTTCTCCATCTACTACAACTCGTTGTCTTCTGTCAGTCAGCCATTGTTCTATCCAGTCAGTCATGCTATCCCCGATACCATGGGCTTTTAATTTAAGTAGTAATCTTTGATGTGGCACTTTGTCAAAAGCTTTCTGAAAATCTAAGTAGATAATATCTACTGGCGATCCCACGTCTATCCACTTAGTGATTTCTTCCCAAAAACATAACATATTTGTTAAGCATGACCTCGCTTTAAGGAATCCATGTTGAGATGAATTTAATAATTTATGCTTAACGAGGAAGTCCACCATATGGTCTTTAATTAACCTTTCTAATAATTTACAAATCACTGACGTTAAACTCACTGGTCTGTAATTCTCTGACTTATTTCTCGAACCCTTTTTAAATAATGGTATGATGTTTGCTTCTTTCCATTCAAACGGAACAACTCCCTCTTTTAATGACAAGTTGAATACTCTTGCAAGCGGTATACTGATTTGTTCTACTGTTTCCATTAGTAATTTTGGAGGAATCCCATCCACTCCCGGTGATTTGTTATCCTTCATTGCCTTTATTTTGGAGGAATCCCATCCACTCCCGGTGATTTGTTATCCTTCATTGCCTTTATTTTGGAGGAATCCCATCCACTCCCGGTGATTTGTTAGTTCTACAACATTCTGGTACTCTGTGGGGTAACTTGTCCCTAGCTGACATTCTGGTATAAAAAGGGTATTTCAGTGGTTCAGTGCCCTTTGGAAATGACAGGTGGGGGTATATTAATGTACTGACCTACATCATTATGTTGTGATGTTGGTCCCATTTTGGGGCCACAGATGACCAAGTCATTGGGTCTATGTGTGAAACCTGTGGCAGAAAAAAGTTGGTCATGATTGTATGTAATGCTCTGTTGTTGTTTGTATATAGTTGGTTTGATGGTTCAACTGTATTGTGCATCGACATATTTGGCTGCTATCTGTAGGTCTGCACTGTCGTTAAATTTGTGGTTAATGGATATAGCTATATATTTTCTTTGGCAAAACTTGAGTGATGTTAAATCCCTACCCTGTGAATGAAGATGACTCGGATGCCCCCCTACTTCCATCTACAGTGACCCTGTGTGACCCTGTGTGAGAACTGGCTACTGGTGAGCAGACTTTTTTGGTCCAGCTGTATTTTGGCTGTCCTTTATATGGGATTAGAATTGGCAAGTGAAGCCTATGCACTTGATATTTTCACACTATGTGTGTTTCTGGTATAAACAGCCCCTTTACACATAATTTGCCGGTATCATGTGTCAATACCAAACTCATAAAGTGTCTGGTTACCTGTGACAGGGACTGCTGGAACAGGCTGTTGACAGGTTGATAACAGGACCCCACAAGGCCGGACTTTCTTTTCTCAGTATGCTGTCTTACTAAATAAATCTACCCACAAATCTGCATTCCTGTATGCACAGGCGTGAAGCTCGCAGGGACGTTCATAACAGATGACATTTATAAAAATATCTGATGTCATTGTTCGGGTTTTAAATATAAATCTGGTGGAAAACAGTTCACACCGAGACCTGAAGTTAAACCTAACTTGGACTTGAACAATTCCTGTTGTGTACACATGCCAATTACAGCATATTCTCCACTGTAGCCTTTGCGGTGAGAAGGTTGTGCTGTATAGATGAGATTGTTGATGAATCCCATTGGACATTTCCAAAAGGAAAACTGTTGATGTGCAGATGCCTGCAGTTAGTACTTTATTTGGTTCTAGCAAAAGACTGAATCCATTAATTCCTACTGTGGCTTACTTTCTAAGGTGTAGTCTCAAAATCATATGGCTAGCCAATTATCACTGTAGAAAGCAGAGCTTATATTTATTCTTACCTTATCTTACCTATCATCGTCTTCTCGCCTGGAGGCCCATAAGACTGTGGTGCACTTTCTCCAACTCACTCTGCCTTTGGTCACCTGTTTGGCTTCAGTCCAAGGGTGAAGACCTCCTTCCTGTTTTTATTTGTTCTGGTTCCACCGTTCGTTGCCAGATTGTCCATGGACGATCCACACCAACCCATATAAAAACTTAGAAATATCTTCAGTGCTCTCTGCCGTCTGTCATTTAACAAATTAGCACTGGTCCGTCAGCAAAGGTGTAGCAGTGTTGTGTTTATGAATTGGAAGAAAGCGATGGTGTTTTCTCAATATAAGTTGTACAAATGAACATCTGGCCAAAGACAGCTGTGGGTATATGTGACCGAATTGTCGTCCAGTCTATAGTAGAATGCTTCCCAGGGAAGTCGAGTTGGTGTTGAACTGTTTTGTCAGGGGTGAAGTGTAAAGCAATTTGAGTGACCTTTAGGGCTGGATACCACGCTATATAAGAACTTTATTTATTTTTATTAATTTATGCTTTACACAGGATAATGAAGGGACAATGCATAGCAATGCTCAACAATAATGGAGTTTGCTAACTACACATCTCATGTAAATGTTTCAAGAACATGGTCTCTTGTTTCAGCACGGAACGGGAGTTCAGTCAGCCCCCCCGGCATCATCGCTCTGATGATGATGGTGGTTTCCGCAGCGAGCCCCGCCCCGTCAGTCTCCCCCTCCATAGCCGGTCACCCTACTCCGATGACTGGGGATCAGCACCAAGCAGTGACAACTCTGAACAGATCCAGTCAAGTCCACAGGTACCTACAGGTCAAGGGTCATACCCCAGGCATTGGCAGCAACCACAACAACAGCAGCAGCAGCAAAGGCCACAGCAGCTACAGCAGCAGCAGCAGCAGCCACAGCAACAGCAGCAGAGTCAGAGGCAGCCGTCGGAACCGATGAATAAGCACCACATTCCTGGACTGTCCAATCCGGATCCAGCCTTCAAGCACAATGGTGACGTGCAGCGTAGATCAACAAGGAACCCGGCCACAGTTGATCCGCATTATGCACGTGGTCCTTCCTCTCCGCCACGTGACTTTAAATCAGATCCACGATATCCAGATCAAACGTCCATGCATCACCCTGGATATCCTGGCCCCGCTTACAGAGATGGAAATCAGCCCCAACAACGGCAGCAGCCACATCCAGATCAGAGATATTTCCCGGATCCACGATACCAACAGCAGAATTCACAGAGACGCATGGAACAGACGTCTCCCAGATCTGTGCAGCAATCCATGCCCGGATCTGGGAATTGGGATAGAGATGGTGGTTTTACAGGGGCTTCCCCTCGTGCGCCGATGGGTCAGATGGATCGCCAGGCTCCCCTGCAGCAGCAGGGATCCCATCCTAGACATGTGAGGGGTAATTTGGGATCTCCCAGGATGCAACAGGATGACCGGAC
The DNA here is from genome assembly GCA_963662155.1 of Lamellibrachia columna. Taxonomy (NCBI): domain Eukaryota; kingdom Metazoa; phylum Annelida; class Polychaeta; order Sabellida; family Siboglinidae; genus Lamellibrachia; species Lamellibrachia columna. The sequence goes on along the minus strand of OY759271.1, from coordinate 7,018,634 downwards.
GCCGCAACGAATGATGAACAATGACAGCCGAGGAAGTGGACAAGACAGAGCTTATTCAGGTCATGCCAAACAGCCACGACAAGATGATTGGCCGAACCATGAACCGGCGATCACACAGAGCGACTGGTTGTCACAAAACCTGGATCCGGCTGGCAGAAGACAAAACAGGAATTCAGCACAACCAGTGGGACAGTATCCAGAACGACCATCTGCTTCTCTCCCAAACCACTACAACAAAACAGCCATCCCCACAGATGCTAAACATAACACATTTGACACCCGCAGCCGAAGGGATGATCTTCGGCCACTTGGTGGCAACGTCAAGGCTCCATATAGCCAGGCCAATCAACCTCACACTAACCAGTCACCAGTGTCTGACGGCTCGTCCAGTTACTCCTCAAGGTCAAACCAAGGTCGAGGCAAGGAGCCTGTAAAGAAATCGCTGTTTGGTGATAAACCACCAGGTGGCAGCATGCACCAATCACCTCGCATTCAACCCAGCGGGCAGCAGCAGCCACTTAGCAGTCGAGGCGATCCGAGGCGGTATTTCGAGCCGCTCACAATACAGACTGGGCCGATTTATGAGAATCTCAATCAGATGCCACCTCAGATCACCGTCAGCGATGTCACCCCAGCCGAGACTCCCACTTCGCCACTGAGGGAGAGTCCCACTCGCCCCCCTCTTCCGGCTGCCCTCAGGAACGAGTACATTCGGGAACTGGCCAAGTCGAGGTCTCCCCACACGCGTGAGGACATGCTCAATGCATCACAACTCGCAGCACGTAGACAACATGAACCACTTATCTTCCGGTATCCGACGACCAACTCACAGGTATGACACTTGCATTATATGTAGTCAAGTCACCCTTAAAACTACAGGGGACTTATGGATAGCATAATCAGCCATTTAGTAGAATCAAATTATTTGGCTGGGACGGAATCATTTCCTATTTCCAATGTATTAAACATGCCGCTTAAGGGAAGCAGCCGCTCAGCAGAATAAAATGACTCCGACCCGAAGTGATTCTATTAAGCAAAATCCACTGCTCAAATACCAGTATAAATTCTGAACTGTGACATTAATTTAAATGCCCTATTATTATTATTCTTAATAAAAAAATTTTTTAAAGGAATTTGACAAATATGTTGATCACAGTTTGACAAAGGCAATTAATAAATCAATATTTATATTATTATACTTTATTGCTGTTTCAAAATAGTTATATTACCGGGTACTGCCAAGAAGATGTCTCTCACAAATTTACACCAGTACTATAATGCCGTTGTGGGCTTTCTCTGTTAGAATAATTCCTACTCATCCAGTTCCTTATTCTTAAATTTTTTTCAATTTATAGTATTGTTTAAAGAAATTGGGTGATCCAATGTAATGTAGGTATTAATGCTGTTAAAATTGTACATTTTCTTTCTCCTTAGAACATGCATAAAAACGTGGATATTGTGAAAGTTTTTTTTTTGTGGCAGCATCTTCCATTTTGCTTACATAGGCTACGAAGTACCCAAGTAACAACCCGCCTGCAAAACCAGCCAAGCCCCAACAGCAGCAGCAGCAGCTGCAGCAGCCACAACAGCGCAGTCCACAGGGGGCACCACCTCACGGGCAGACACAGCAATATAGCGTTGATGGTGGCAACTATCCGGAGAGCTACTGGACTGCGAAACGAAACTTGGAGACGAAATCAGGTTTGTTAGTTTATTGCTTTTTCTGTTTTCATGTCTTGGATCAATGCTACTCCAGTTTGTATAGCTAGAAGATTAATATTACCTCTGATGTTTATGACATTTCCCCCAGTTACATGCATGTGTGGAGTTCATTCACTGTCCATTTAATGCAAGATTAACAAAATCTGGTTTATTCAATTTTATTGCTTTTTCATATCTTGGATCAATGCTACCTCTGTCCGTGTATGGCTGTAATTTCTCAAAGATTATTCTAGTTTACTGTGCACTGATTTCATCTTTGATGTTTTTGACATTTCCCCCGGTTTCATGCATGTGTGGAATCCGTTTCAATGCCCAATTAATGCAAGATTAAATGCAGATTACCCAGCATGCCTGTGGTTACAATGTTTTATGCATGCATCAGATGGGGTTAGACCGCATTGTATGTGGGCTAGAGAGATATGTGAAGGTAGCAATGTCAGTGAGAGGTAGCTGTATGAATGGTGGTCTGTTTGCCTTGCTGATCAACCTGTCAGATACACATTGATACACAGCACTACATTAGATAAAGGCAACGCTCGTTCGTGCACCTGTGGGTTTCATGCAGACAATCACTTTTTGCCTGCAGTTCTCCACCCTGCCTATTGTATAAGACGTGCCAACACCGCTCGTTATTTCTAATGTGCCTAATAGTATTATTGTCAACCAGCTTTTTTGGTTTCTGTTCATGTCTAGCACACTGAAGCATTGTGCTTTGTTTATATCGGGTTCCTAACATAGTGATGTAAACAAACCTCTTTTTTATGTTTACTTATTCTTGATTTTCATATTGATTTAAGTCTAAGAAATTATCCCTTCATAAAACAAGCTCATTGTAGGATATTGGTGAGAGTATCCACAAATGGACGTTCAATTTATAACCTTCTGTCTACAAGAGAGCTACGTGTCATGTGTTTTTTAATATGTTTCATTTGTTTCATTTTGTGGCCCGCCAATTTGTAACTTTTGAAAAGCCCAAGAGGCAATTTGTCTTGGGGAAGGGGCATTCGATTCATAATAGGTTGTCAGCTGTTGGGGAATTACCCTGATATATTCACATCTGAGGTCCATCAGGATTTTTAACACACAGACCAGGAAACTCATCCGGTGGTCCTTCAATTTGGGAGACATTAAATCCTATGTAGCAAGTTGGCCATGACTGGCCTGACCTCAGCTATAGCCAAGGTTGGAATTCTCATGGTCAGAAAACAGCCAGATTGTCACACACTAGTCCATTGTAGTCTTGTAGATGTCATTGCAAGCTATGTTCTTATAACCTTTTGTAGCAATCCGTGGTGAAAGGAGAGTTTCACTGCCAGTTGATTGATTTACAGGGTGAGCAATAGATAGCATTGGTAACTGATAGATATGCCATGTTACTTGTTAGCAGTCAGTCCGGAAGCAAATTGCTGTTATTTTTTTTTATAGTTTGTCAATTTGTTTGAACACAACCACACAGAGGAAATTGGTCCCGGGTGGTAGTGAATAACTGTTCAGTGCAGAGGGGGGATTATGGAACCGTGGAACACAAAATTGTGTTCTTGACATTTTGGGTGTCGGCGGGAGTATGATCTGAGGATGAAATAGCAAGATAAGTATTAGGATAGAGTAGTGATATTGCTGATGTTTCTGTTGGTTCAGAGAGGGTAAGAAGTGATGATGTAATGACGCGTCACAGTGAGGCTCTAACCACGGAGCCGAAGGAAATAGAGCAGAAGGAACGGAATCGTCTACAGAAGTACATCGACCGATCCTTCAAACGGCTCTCAGTCGGAGACGGTCTCCCTGGTTATTTCAATGACAACGATGACACCGGGAAGGATAAAGTGACGTCGTCGGATGACTTCTTCGGTGATCCTGTTCACAGCCGGACAGCGTCCCTTGGTGGCATCCTCTGGCAGAGTGAGCGGTCGAAGACGAAAAGCGCCACCTTGTCCCACAACCCTGATAGATACCGTTTTGACGACGGATCGAAGCAGCTGTCGAGAAGCTGGAGGGATTTACCGTCGTTAAGCAATGGCGATGATTTCTCTCGACGGAATGAGGCGTTCGTGTTGCAGTCGATGTCGAAGAGTCACAACGAACTGAGTCCATCTGGAATTGAGAAACTCGGCAAGATGCAATGGGAGACACGCATTAGTAAGTCGATGGATGCCATGGATGGCAATAGCGATGATGGCTCTGATGATAATGATGATGACAGCCGGGCCGCTGTCGTCCAAGGTCACTCTCAAGGTCAACAATTCACATACTGGACAACAGATGGCAGCAGAGGTTTGTGCAACGTGATGTCGAGGTGACGGGTGCAAGTTTGGATGTAGTTCCTGTACTAACGAGTGTCTTCTGTGTGGCCGGCGGGTGTCTTACTTGGGTAGAGGTCGCATGTTGTCTAGTTAGTGAACACGTAACCGTACTAAATTACTGCACAGCACTCTGTCCATGGTGCATGGCTAACACATTAATAAAGCATTAATTACTGTTAATAGCCACTGTTGAAGGAAGTCTCTCTAACTAATATTGCTGGTTGTGATTACTAAATCTCAGTGGTGATGCTAACAAACAAGGTAGTTTCCTGAGAATGTTCTCGTGGCGATTATAGATCAATGTGTGGTAGTCCTTATCCACTGCACGACATGTCTGTGTAGTTTTCTATTCAGGGAAATATGGTTTCAGTTGGTATGTTTGATCATTGTGAAGGGTTTCAAAATGTTTACTATGTAACATTATTTCTGCAGCATTCAGTGTTTTACATTATATCTTATTTGAGGTGTTATGTATATTTTGGGAACTTTGTACAGACAAATCTGTATTGAAATGCACTTTTTGGACCACCTCTGTTTTGAGAGCACCTATCTTTTGAAAACAGCCTGTCTGATGAAGCCACATGATTTTTGGTGGCATTCCATCTAGAATTTTAAATGTGTTTTTAGACTAGTTACCAATCTCTTGAAGTCATTCTTGAAACAACTTGTCTTTTACATCCCCATGTCTTTCTTTTACGACCACCTGTCTCTTGAGACCACCTGTCTGTTCGCTGTTTGTTCTCGTTTGTTAACCATTTCCTACTAACCTTCAGCCCCAGAGAGTTCTGGCCTCCACTCACCTGGTGTACAACCTGCAACAGGTGGACAGGCCAGTCCACAGGTGGGGGTGGAGAGCCACCTTCGACCAGACTCCACTGCCCACAACATCAGCACCATTCCAGAGGACCCTGACATGATGTCAGCAGATCTCTTAGTAAGTGTACTTCCAGATTTTAATTTGTTTTCATTAATTAATTAAGAGAAATATAAGATAAGAGACAACATTGTTAATTGTTATTATTTATGTATATTTATTTATTTATTTATTTAATTATTTATTAATAATTATTTAATTAAATTGTATTGGTATATTGTGTTATATTTATTTTAAAGTAATAATAATTATTAATAGTGTTTTAATCTATTTATTTGTTTTTGTTTAGCAATTCTAGACCATGTTATTAATTTATAATAAGTTGTGAAGCACCTCGAACAATCTTAGATCTATTGCTATATCAAATAAAATATTATTGTGCATGAATTCCAATCCCATTTTATTGTCCACAGCTGCATAGTTGGACTTACACGCAGGATGTTTCGTATGAATAATAACTTGATTCATGTAACTTATGATGTCATTGGAATGCAGTGCTGATATCCTGTGTTGTGTCTACATTCTTTCTGCATTCTTTGGAGTTGTTTACAAATATGTGCTGACTAATTTTGCCGCAACTGAACATGGCGCATATTCTGCTTGTTAAAGCTGGGGGGGGTTCGCAAATTTATTAATGCTGGGTAGGATAGAGGGCGTAGCCAATGATGCTGTCTAAATTATATCATATAATGTACATTTTTAAGCACATAGAAGATTCACTTGCAGTACAGAATTGTGTAGATATTGCTTCATTTGTTTTATATAATGATGTATTTATATAAAAAGTCAAAGACTGTGAATTCTCATTCTTGGTGAATTTCAAGTATTTTTCATAAAAAATTTGGTTTTGATATCAAGTGGGGCGTGGAAGTGGTTAGAATGCCAGTCTCTTAAGAGAGAGAACCTGGGTTCAAAAACTCCTGCAGCAATTTTTTTCAACCCATGTTACCACAGTTCACTCAGCTGTATAAATGAGTACCATATCCAACTGACAGAGGTGGATATGTGAATGAATAGTCTAAACACAGTAATTGCAGCATGGCTGAATGCTTCCCTGAGAAATTGAAATGGCGTTGGAATGAACAGGTCTGCCAGGGGGTGATATGTAAAGTGCTCTGAGCAGTCCCAAAGACTGGATACCCGCGCTATATAAGAATGTTCCTTTTTACGTGCGTGCCATTTGAGACAGGTGTTGAGCATAATCTTTGTCAGGTGTTCCATCAAAGCAGTGAGGTGTTAGTTTTTAGTGACTAGTGTAGCATTACATACTTGAAATTGTGCACATAGTTCCTGAAGATGTGACCATGCTGCTGGTTGTGTTTCATCATCTAGTCAGACGATGGATCCCATCGTAGTTATTCACGATACTTCTCCATCAGTGTCTGTCCTGTATACATTTTAACTTCAGGAATTCAGACATGAGTAGCTTTGGAAAAGTTACACATGGTCTCCCCGGTCTTCCTAGTCTCCCCAGTCTTCCTGGTCTCACCGGTCCCACTGGTCTCCCCAGTCTCCCTGGTCTACCCGGTCCCACTGGTCTCCCTGGTCCCATTGGTCTCCCCAGTCTACCCGGTCTCCCCTGTCTACCCAGCCTCCCTGGTCTCCCCAGTCCCACTGGTTTCCCTGGTACCACTGGTCTTCCCGGTCCCACTGGTCCCACTTGTCTCCCTGGTCTTCTCTGTCCATGCTCTGGTTGCCGAGTAACCATCTCTCTCACCATGTCTACTTCTGGAGCAGTGACCTGCCAGTTGGGCTCGTGTCCATCTGATTGTCTCTGAGTTTTTTGTTCTTTGGTGTTTCCATGTATGATTCTCTATTTGATTCTCTATTTGTCACGTGTTGTGTTTGACAGACTACGAAGAACCTGATGTCACTTCAGCAGAAACTGGCCAGTCAGGGCCTGCGTCTCAGTATCTGTGCTAGCGACCTCATTGGCAAGAGTGTAAGTTCTTAATCACTGCGCATGGGCTGACCAGTGTTACAATAGTGCCATGTTGGAACATTACAAATAAATAAATTCCATTCTGACAGCCTAACAAGCTCTGTATAGTATGAAAGTCTGGATCAAGCAGGATTTTTAAAATGTTATATCCAGAAATAAAACTTCCTTATGACCTTGTTCCTTCCATTGCTGGCAGTGCATATATTGCCAGCCAGCAACTAGAAATTAAGCTTGTGCCCAGCGCAAGTGTCATAATCTGCAAATGTGTCTTTTCCTATTCCAAATTTTTTTTCAGGGTGCAAAAACCCTTGAAATCACCATCCAAAAATCACTGACACTTTATTTGTATACAATGAATCCGGAAGTAAAATAATGGTCTGTACCCTTCTGCATTCTTGTCCCTCTGTAGACATGTCACATGATTGACTAGTGTTGCCCCCTGGTGTGTGTTTGCAGCATGAGGAGCTGGTGCTGCTGTTGATACAGCTACGCCGGAGTCAGTCGAGACTGAGAGATGCCAAAAGTTACTGTCGCTCCCGGCTCGATGACACCAGAGACAATGAGAAGGGATATCAGTTTAGGTGACACCCAAACACTTATTTATATACTATGTAAATTTAAAATATAAAAAATATTAAATATTGTTGCATATTTGTATGTTAGCTGCAAGGATTGGGAATATCTCATGAAACGGGAAATTAATGTTTTTGAAAAAAAAACATAAATATGTGTCAACTTTCATACATAGAATTTTTTTGTGGTGAGATGACAGATTTAAGCAAATGTCTTATTAGTTTGACAAGCAGCTATGTTCAACTTATGAGTGTGAATATGTTATTAGTTTGACTAGTAATTATGTTAGTTTATTAACAAATGTGATTCTGTTGTTAGTTTGACTAGTCATTATGTTAGTTTATTAACATATGTGAATCTGTTGTTAGTTTGACTAGTCACTATGTTAACTTACTAGTGAATGTGAGTCTAAGTAATGACTCTATCCCTGTGTGCTGCAGACTGAGCAACTCGTTTGGTGGCCTGGAGGACGGTGAGGAGGAGGATCATGACAAGTTCCTACAGCTGAGGAAGCAGAAGGAACAGCTGCAAAAACAGGTGGGGACTGAGGCTACACAGCTCCCTCCTGTCATAATGCAACTATTTATGTCCATTACCAAATAGTGAGGAAAAAAATTCAAATGTGGTACGAGGTGAAGCTTAGGGTGAATGTTTGTTCATGCTATTCGCTCGACCGTGAAAAGTTATGAAGCTACTCAGCATGTCATTCATTACCTGAAGAACATGTCATTCATTACCTGAAGAACATGTCATTCATTACCTGAAGAACATGTCATTCATTACCTGAAGAACATGTCATTCATTACCTGAAGAACATGTCATTCATTACCTGAAGAACATGTCATTCATTACCTGAAGAACATGTCATTCATTACCTGAAGAACATGTCATTCATTACCTGAAGAACATAGAGGAGGAATTGATCGATTGTAATCTAGTTAGAAAATTTTAATTACCTTTAATAGAACATTAACTTTGTATTGGTGGAGGTCTGAATGTTGTTTCTGCTTGCTCTCCACAGATGGAGGTGCATAAGCCACTAGTGAACCTGGTGGACAACATGGTGACCATGGGCAGTCTGTATGGGGGAGACAACCTCATGTTGGCCTCTCAGTACAAGAAGGTCAGTCCAACGACTCTATAAACCAGTAATGCTCATTATATGGCCATCAGGACTGCTTCTGGAAACTTCTCAGCAGACATGTTACTGACTCTTTTTGCGTTTAGTAGTTCACTTTATGATTAATTTATTTTATATAATATAATATAATATAATATTTGAATGGTTGTTACTAAAAATACAAGATATAGCACTCCAAGAACAAGCATTACTGGAGAAATGTTATTAGACATTATTTAGGAAAAATAATATATTCGCTTTGTTGGAGAATCCAGAATCCTTACTGTTACAATGCAATTGGAAGACTTACTTTAAAAACTGTTGCCTACAGTATGTAGTCAGTGCCAGTTAGTTTCTTGCATACAACTAGCTGGATATGACAAATATTATTGCCGTTCTTGACACAGCATCGTCTGCGGCCAGACCAGGTGACGCCAGCAAAGCCTATGATAGAGTTCTCGCGGAAACACCAGGAGGACAAGCTAGCTCATGAGCAGCAGGAGGAACTACGGGAACTGACCGAGGACGAGGCAGACCTTGAGGTAGGTTCCTCAAGTCCTCACTTGTCTTCCAAGGGGATCAATTACTTTGCAGTTGGAATTGAAACGTCAATTCCTGAATTGGTGTTTTGTTTTTAAAAGTAGTTGGAATTGGTGTATTGTATTTGTATTTTCAGTTACTTTTCAGTTACTTTTTCAATTACATCGTGTAACTTATTAACTCAAATTATTCGTCACAAATAATAAATAAAATATAATTCGTTGCATATATCATATTCGGTTGCCATTATACACCATGATATGCAGGAATTAAATAAAGCCGCTCTAGAATACATGTTTTGTTTGGTGTGAGTATGTCTATGGTTGCTTTGTTCACATGCCTTATTTCGATATGGAATTGATTTTTTTATAATTGAATTGGTATTTTGAGGCGGAATTGGAGTGTAATTGCATTGGAATTGACGAACTCGTATAGAAGAACTCGTGGTGATATGATTGAGGTATATAAACTGCTCCATGGGAAATATGACAGTGATGTACCTAACATTGTCAAGCTACACAAAGACAGTGATACAAGGGAAGGAACAAGGGGTCATAGTTTGAAATTGTTTATAGAACATGCTTGTACAAATGTTAGAAAAGAAACCTTCTCACTTAGAGTTACCAGATTATGGAATGATCTACCGGAAGTAGTTGTAACTGCCCCAAGTGTCAACTCATCTAAAAACCGTCTAGATAGACATTGGAGTACTGAGGAGTTTCTCTACAACTACAAAGCTGCCTTGCCAGGAAGTCGTAGCGCATTCCAAGGGAAAGTTGAAGATCTGACCACGGAGGCCACCGCCTACGGTCAGGAAGAACCTAAGTGAACCTAAATAAGTAACATGAACACGAAAAGGCGTACAGTGATTGTCAAAGCCTAGATTCAGCAAGGGTTGGCTATCCATGCAGCTGTTATTTGTGCCGAGATGCTTTGGCACAGTAGTGTGCAGCAGTGATGTGTCTTGTGTTTGTTCTACAGGAGAAGCTGCAGCAGCTGTACGAGTCCGACAGAGAGCTGCAGGAGAAGTCATTCGCGGTGCAGAGTCTGCAGGAAGACAAGGTCCGGAGTAGTTGTGTCACTTAGTAATGCAGAAGTCTATTATAGACAATATTCACAATGCATATGACGCTTATCAGCCAAGAATAAGACTATGGCTATGAGTGGTGTTTTTTGACATCATTGTGATATGTTGGTGATGTCACTGCATTGCCTGAAGCTGGTAGATTTCGAAATTGATCATAACAGTATTTTTAAATTATAATTTCCGAAAGTGGTATAAATGCATATGTAGACAATTTTATTATCTGCTGTCATACAGTAGACATTATTTATGACACGTGCAACACCTGTTGGCCAAGGATGAAACCATTGTTGTGGGTGGTACAAAAATCTAATGCGCATGTCTTGCGAATATCGTCCATTGGTGACAGTCTGTTTGTGTTGCCACATAGTTTGCTAGTTGTCACCAGGTGATGTAGTGGTCTGTTATTATTACTAGGTAATAAAGTGGTCTCTTGGGTGATGTTGTGCATTTATGTCAATATATATATATATATTTATGCACTAACCAACACAAGTCCGATGTAGTAGAGATTGAGAAAGGCCAAATAAATGATGTTTTATTGCAAAGTGGACTGCTTATCACGCAGCCACTTTGGGAAGCACATTAACAGGAATGTGAGCTCCTCAAAGCAAACCAGACAGGAACTGAACACATGTACAGCCCCGTCCGGCAAGTTTCTCAGAGCCAACATTCCTACAGGCATGACGATAACATATATACATCAAGAAGTCGTCATGAACATGTAATGCAAAGAATACAGACATTCCACCACCAATACACAAATTTAATTACAAACAGGTGGGGCCATTTCGCCACGAGGTCACCCACAAACATGTGACCACCCCACCACGACCTATATATATATATACATATATGCACACATGAATGCTATTTATATATATACACACACGCATGCATACATACATATATATATATATGCGTGTGTGAGAATAACGAGTTAATGCATTGGTCCCTTAGTGGTCCTTTTGACTTATTGTTCATAGACACCAACGAACATGTCTGTCCGTCCGTCCGTCCGTCCGTCCGTCCGTCCGTCCGTCCGTCCGTCCGTCCGTCCGTCCGTCCGTCTCTCAAACTGTCTGTCTCTCAAACTGTCTGTCTCTCAAACTGTCATGTGATCTCTTTGTTTTGTCTACTGTGCATTCTTAGTGACATTGCAGTGACACTACAATGACATGTCTGACAATAGTGGCATCAGTGGCAGGCTAATGACTTGTGTACCTCTGTCTTGCCAGGAGCTGCTGGAGAAAGCCCTGGAGGGAATAGTGAAGCAGGAGAGAGAACAGAGGGACCCACGGGAGCTGCAGAACCTCTCCCTCCAGAGGAAGAACATCGACACGGAGCTGCTCCGAGTACGTCAGCAGCTGGCTGACAGCTCCAAGGTAGGCGCCAGTAGGCATCGCACTCCAGTTGGTGTCACGCTTCAGTGCACATTGACACCAGGTGGCAGCACTATTTGTCTGACATCTGTATAAGTGATGGTTCTGTTATGGTCAATATAAAAAGGAAAAGTTTGTCATAATTTTTGCCATTAAAACATGATTGTTTTGCAGCAACTGGAAGAAGTGGCGGCAGATAATGCGCGTGTGGAGCATGAGGTGGTTTTACTCCGCAGCAGGATACATGGACTGGACAAGACCTGCAGCTCTCCCTCGCAGGTCAGTACTGTCTGTGTGGTCAACACAGCTCTCCCTTGCCGGTCAGTACTCTCTGTGTGGTCAACACAGCTCTCCCTCGCCGGTCACTACTCTCTGTGTGGTCAACACAGCTCTCCCTCGCTGGCCTGTACTCTCTGTGTGGTCAACACACCCCTCCCTCACTGGTCAGTACTCATTGTGTGGTCAACACAACCCTCCCTCACTGGTCAGTACTCTCTGTGTGGTCAACACAGCCCTCCCTCACTGGTCAGTACTCTCTGTGTGGTCAGCACAGCTCTCCCTCGCTGGCCAGTACTCTCTGTAAACACAGCTCTCCCTTGCTGGTCAGTACTCACGGTGTGGTCAACACTGCTCTCCCATGCTGGTCAGTACTCTCTGTGTGGTCAACATAGCTCTCCCTCACTGGTCAGTACTTTCTGTGTGTGGTCAGCACAGCTCTCCCTCGCAATAATAACAGAAGACTCCTGTTCCTTTATAAACAATAATAACAGAAGACTCCTGTTCCTTTATACACAATAATAACAGAAGACTCCTGTTCCTTTATACACAATAATAACAGAAGACTCCTGTTCCTTTATACACAATAATAACAGAAGACTCCTGTTCCTTTATATACAATAATAACAGAAGACTCCTTTTCCTTTATACACAATAATAACAGAAGACTCCTGTTCCTTTATACACAATAATAACAGAAGACTCCTTTTCCTTTATACACAATAATAACAGAAGACTCCTGTTCCTTTATACACAATAATAACAGAAGACTCCTTTTCCTTTATATACAATAATAACAGAAGACTCCTGTTCCTTTATACACAATAATAACAGAAGACTCCTGTTCCTTTATACACAATAATAACAGCATACTCCTGTTCCTTTATACACAATAATAACAGAAGACTCCTGTTCCTTTATACACAATAATAACAGAAGACTCCTGTTCCTTTATACACAATAATAACAGAAGACTCCTGTTCCTTTATATACAATAATAACAGAAGACTCCTGTTCCTTTATACACAATAATAACAGAAGACTCCTGTTCCTTTATACACAATAATAACAGAAGACTCCTCTTCCTTTATACACAATAATAACAGAAGACTCCTGTTCCTTTATACACAATAATAACAGAAGACTCCTCTTCCTTTATACACAATAATAACAGAAGACTCCTCTTCCTTTATACACAATAATAACAGAAGACTCCTGTTCCTTTATACACAACAACAGAAGGCTCCTCTTCCTTTATACACAATAATAACAGAAGACTCCTCTTCCTTTATACACAACAACAGAAGGCTCCTCTTCCTTTATACACAATAATAACAGAAGACTCCTGTTCCTTTATACGCAACAACAGAAGACTCCTCTTCCTTTATACACAATAATAACAGGACTCCTGTTCCTTTATACACAATAATAACAGAAGACTCCTGTTCCTTTATACACAACAACAGAAGACTCCTGTTCCTTTATACACAATAATAACAGAAGACTCCTGTTCCTTTATACACAATAATAGCAGAAGACTCCTGTTCCTTTATACACAACAACAGAAGGCTGTTTCTCACACACAGAGCCATGAGACAGTGAAGGCACGGCAGAAACTCGAGCGAGAGTTATCAAGTATTCAGACAGTCATCAGTGGCCTCTCTCAGCAACGCATGAAACTCTCCGAGACCATGCAGTCTCTGCGCCTCTCCACACCCGATCTCTCCACTGCTACAGGTCAGTAGGTCAAGGGTCATAATCTCTGGTTGCTTTATATTACAGTTATAGAAAATATTAATTAAATTATAATTTTTACTCAAACTTTAGAATTTGTTTCCGTTTGAACAACTGAGTGGATGAACCAGAAGTTGTATGAATGCTTATAATAATAATACTGCTTTTATATAATGCTAATTCTCATTTTGTGGATTGATGCGCTGTGCGTCGTGTAATGTATTATGATGCAAAGCAATATAAAACAAAAGCTAAGACTGTTAACATAAGTGGTAGTGTACACAAATACAAAAATAAATCAACCTTAATATATGAGCTTGTAAGGTATATTATGCTAACAGAAGCATAATGTCCATCGCTATATCCATTAATTATCTGGATAAACACATTGATATGAAATGGCCAATAAAAGGTGAGTTTTTAAAGACTAGAAAGTGTTCTATAATGTTGGGCAGCAATACATTTCACAGTAGTGGTTCTACGACGCTAAATGCATAGTAATATCATACTCTCCAAATGCAGAGTCATATCATAGTACAATCGTCATGGTTATGTGGTGGTTGTAGATAAGCCAATTAAGTCAGCTGTCAAATCTAGCAACAAGCCTTACATGGAGACAGACGTTGATACGATGGAGTCACGTGACATTTCTGTGAGGGACGGTGCCATCCAAGGTGAAGGTGACTGGCAGACACCACCACCTGCGGACAGTGCAGGTCTGCGCCGTACCACCGCCATCGATAACATCAGCAGTGCCACCTACAATCCATCGTCATCGATGCCACACACAGATCACAGTGAAAGTCTGCATCAAGTGCAGCCCGAAATGGGACGTCAGAATGCAACACAGACATATAGGGACGGTGATGGAACGCTTGAAATGGGTCATCGGCATGTACCACGTACACACAGAGATGATGATAGAACATCAGAAATAGAACGTCAGAATGTTCCACGTACACACAGAGATGATGATAGAACATCAGAAATAGAACGTCAGAATGTTCCACGTATGTACAGAAATGACGATGGAACATCAGAAATAGAACGTCAGCATGTTCCACGCACATACAGAGATGACGATAGAACTTCAGAAATAGAACGTCAGCATGTTCCACGCACTTATAGGGATGATGACAAGCCAGCACCACCTCAAGGCAGTTACTCTCCAGAGACTGAACGCCGTCACGTACCGCGAACCTACAACAGAACAGCGTCGCCTTTTGGTAATGACCCACGGCCACGATCAGCCCTTGAGCAGCGCTACGAACCACAGGGCTACATGAACGGTGATTCAGCACCCCCTGCTGGCCGTGACCTGTACCGACCTACCTCCGAGGATCACATGGCTTCGTCAAAGTGGCAACCTTCGCAGACCCAAGATTGGCAAAACACTGTAAGTTATTTGAAGTGAACAGTTAGTTTTGAATATGGACCAGGCCAATTAAACATCTGCAGTTTAATAAAATAAATCCAGTAGCAACTTGTGTCTTATAATTGTTTGTTTATTTGTTAGTGGATCAACTGAGTGATGACTCGTGCATTTATTATTCAAATGTGCAACTCAAAATCATGTAAACTGTATTGAACACAGGCCAAAATATGTTTATATATATATATATATATATATATATATATATATTAGAATTGTGTATTTTCATTCGTATAATGTATTAAAACTTTAAGCCAATTACAGTACTTGTAAATATTTAGAGTATTTTTGTTCTGTTCATTGCATTTAGCAATATGAGCCAATGGGACGGCAAGAAGATATCTCGCCCGACACACCCATCGAGTACACCGATTCATATTCGCCTCGGGACAGCAGTGACTTTGATGAAAACACCAAGCGGTTCTACGGTACATGAAATTGTGTCACCTCTGTAATAACTTATACTGGGTTTGATAAGTCAAGATATTAGTATTTTCCTATCTGGTTGTGTGCATAACACTGGGATGATTGTTCAACTGCATTTGCAGTAATTTTGATAGTAAGTAGAATTAACATTTTTGTTGGGGCCATCGTCAGTATCATAAAACTGGTTCCACTGTCACTGCTTTGAGCGACTTACCCTGACTTGTGATAAAATCATGAGGCCAAAAAACTGGTTTTAAAAGTTTTTAAAAGAGAAAGTAATACTTGGTTGGTGTGTCTTTGTATAAAGATGGATCTTAACATACATATTTTTCATATGCTGAGAATAAAAATATTAATTTTAGTGGTATATATGGGGCGTTGGGTTATCAGCCATTAATGCGATTATATTGTTCTGTGTTAAATTATTATTTCATATAAAACCTATAATGCTATTTGCAAAGAATGTTAGTTTTTAGAAAAGAAATTCTTGAAAAGTTTCTCCACCTTAGATTTCCCTATCAGTAAATTGGGTCATATCATTTGCAGAACAAGCATTTAGAGGAATCTAAAGGTATAAAGTCTGGTCATTTTGTTTGTAAAGTCGTGCTATGATTTAAACGACATCTGTCCTAACGTCTTGACCATCCAAATGTGTTTTTATAAACCACAATATTGTTTATGCATAATCTTACCGTTGTCCACTTATGAATATCTACCTTGGCGTGCAGCAAACATTCAAATTAAACAGAAAACGGTCAGATTATATTATTAAATTGTGATTCGTTAAAACACATTTGGACAGTTAAAACATCCTCGCTAGCCAGGGATGGTAGTATTACTACACTACCCTTTGCAGACATCCTCGCTAGCCAGGGATGGTAGTAGTACTACAGTACCCTTTGCAGACATCCTTGCTAGCCAGGGATGGCAGTAGTACTACACTACCCTTTGCAGACATCCTCGCTAGCCAGGGATGGTAGTAGTACTACACTACCCTTTGCAGACATCCTTGCTAGCCAGGGATGGTAGTAGTACTACACTACCCTTTGCAGACATCCTTGCTAGCCAGGGATGGTAGTAGTACTACACTACCCTTTGCAGACATCCTTGCTAGCCAGGGATGGTAGTAGTACTACACTACCCTTTGCAGACATCCTTGCTAGCCAGGGATGGTAGTAGTACTACAGTACCCCTGGCAGACATCCTCGCTAGCCAGGGATGGTAGTAGTACTACACTACCCTTTGCAGACATCCTTGCTAGCCAGGGATGGTAGTAGTACTACAGTACCCCTGGCAGACATCCTCGCTAGCCAGGGATGGTAGTAGTACTACACTACCCTTTGCAGACATCCTTGCTAGCCAGGGATGGTAGTAGTACTACAGTACCCCTGGCAGACATCCTCGCTAGCCAGGGATGGTAGTAGTACTACACTACCCTTTGCAGACATCCTTGCTAGCCAGGGATGGTAGTAGTACTACACTACCCTTTGCAGACATCCTTGCTAGCCAGGGATGGCAGTAGTACTACAGTACCCTTTGCAGACATCATTGCTAGCCAGGGATGGTAGTAGTACTACAGTACCCCTGGCAGACATCCTCACTAGCCAGGGATGGTAGTAGTACTACAGTACCCTTTGCAGACATCCTTGCTAGCCAGGAATGGTAGTAGTACTACACTACCCTTTGCAGACATCCTTGCTAGCCAGGGATGGTAGTAGTACTACAGTACCCCTGGCAGACATCCTCGCTAGCCAGGGATGGTAGTAGTACTACAGTACCCCTGGCAGACATCCTCACTAGCCAGGGATGGTAGTAGTACTACAGTACCCTTTGCAGACATCCTTGCTAGCCAGGGATGGTAGTAGTACTACACTACCCTTTGCAGACATCCTTGCTAGCCAGGGATGGCAGTAGTACTACAGTACCCTTTGCAGACCCAGGGATGGTAGTAGTACTACAGTACCCCTGGCAGACATCCTCACTAGCCAGGGATGGTAGTAGTACTACAGTACCCTTTGCAGACATCCTTGCTAGCCAGGGATGGTAGTAGTACTACACTACCCTTTGCAGACATCCTTGCTAGCCAGGGATGGCAGTAGTACTACAGTACCCCTGGCAGACATCCTCACTAGCTAGGGATGGTAGTAGTACTACAGTACCCTTTGCAGACATCCTTGCTAGCCAGGGATGGTAGTAGTACTACAGTACCCCTGGCAGACATCCTCACTAGCCAGGGATGGTAGTAGTACTACACTACCCTTTGCAGACATCCTTGCTAGCCAGGGATGGTAGTAGTACTACAGTACCCCTGGCAGACATCCTCACTAGCCAGGGATGGTAGTAGTACTACAGTACCCCTGGCAGACATCCTCACTAGCCAGGGATGGTAGTAGTACTACAGTACCCTTTGCAGACATCCTTGCTAGCCAGGGATGGTAGTAGTACTACAGTACCCCTGGCAGACATCCTCACTAGCCAGGGATGGTAGTAGTACTACAGTACCCTTTGCAGACATCATTGCTAGCCAGGGATGGTAGTAGTACTACAGTACCCTTTGCAGACATCCTTGCTAGCCAGGGATGGTAGTAGTACTACAGTACCCCTGGCAGACATCCTCACTAGCCAGGGATGGTAGTAGTACTACACTACCCTTTGCAGACATCCTCACTAGCCAGGGATGGTAGTAGTACTACAGTACCCTTTGCAGACATCCTTGCTAGCCAGGGATGGTAGTAGTACTACAGTACCCCTGGCAGACATCCTCACTAGCCAGGGATGGCAGTAGTACTACACTACCCTTTGCAGACATCCTCACTAGCCAGGGATGGTAGTAGTACTACAGTACCCTTTGCAGACATCCTTGCTAGCCAGGGATGGCAGTAGTACTACAGTACCCTTTGCAGACATCATTGCTAGCCAGGGATGGTAGTAGTACTACAGTACCCTTTGCAGACATCCTTGCTAGCCAGGAATGGTAGTAGTACTACAGTGCCCCTGGCAGACATCCTCGCTAGCCATGGTTGGTAGTAGTACTACAGTACCCCTGGCAGACATCCTCACTAGCCAGGGATGGTAGTAGTACTACAGTACCCTTTGCAGACATCCTTGCTAGCCAGGGGTGGTAGTAGTACTACAGTACCCTTTGCAGACATCCTTGCTAGCCAGGGATGGTAGTAGTACTACAGTACCCTTTGCAGACATCCTTGCTAGCCAGGGATGGTAGTAGTACTACAGTACCCCTGGCAGACATCCTCACTAGCCAGGGATGGTAGTAGTACTACAGTACCCTTTGCAGACATCCTTGCTAGCCAGGGATGGCAGTAGTACTACAGTACCCTTTGCAGACATCATTGCTAGCCAGGGATGGTAGTAGTACTACAGTACCCCTGGCAGACATCCTCACTAGCCAGGGATGGTAGTAGTACTACAGTACCCTTTGCAGACATCCTTGCTAGCCAGGGATGGTAGTAGTACTACACTACCCTTTGCAGACATCCTTGCTAGCCAGGGATGGTAGTAGTACTACAGTACCCTTTGCAGACATCCTTGCTAGCCAGGGATGGCAGTAGTACTACAGTACCCTTTGCAGACATCATTGCTAGCCAGGGATGGTAGTAGTACTACAGTACCCCTGGCTGACATCCTCACTAGCCAGGGATGGTAGTAGTACTACAGTACCCCTGGCTGACATCCTCACTAGCCAGGGATGGTAGTAGTACTACAGTACTCCTGGCAGACATTCTCAGTAGCCAGGGATGGTAGTAGTACTACAGTACCCCTGGCAGACATCCTCACTAGCCAGGGATGGTAGTAGTACTTCAGTACCCCTGGCTGACATCTTCGCTAGCCAGGGGTGGTAGTATTACTACAGTACCCCTGGCTGACATCTTCGCTAGCCAGGGGTGGTAGTAGTACTACAGTACCCCTGGCAGACATCATCGCTAGCCAGGATTGGTAGTAGTACTACAGTACCCCCCTGGCTGACATCCTCATTAGCCAGGGATGGTAGTAGTACTACAGTACCCCTGGCAGACATCATCGCCAGCCAGGGATGGTAGTAGTACTACAGTACCCCTGGCAGACATCCTCATTAGCCAGGGATGGTAGTAGTACTACAGTACCCCTTGCAGACATCCTCACTAGCCAGGGATGGTAGTAGTACTACAGTACCCCTGGCAGACATCCTCACTAGCCAGGGATGGTAGTAGTACTTCAGTACCCCTGGCAGATCAACCTGTTGAAACGTGGATATGTCAGTTTATCCTACGCCATGTGCAGATGCTCGCTGAATCATTTGTACTTCGCCCCATTTTCTCTCTTGGTCAACATGTTTCTGGGAACTAGACGAGTCCACACCTAGACTTCAAACAAAGAGCATCCCATGAAATACTCATCATTACCCGCCCAACCAGCAACGACTGGGCCACTACCAATTACAGTTCCCGTTCCCGTATACGAGCCTCCAAAATACCAGGGATGGCAACTATTGGTTTAAAAAAAATTCCAAGTTTCAGCAGCGTTATCTGCCATGGGTACTGATGTAGTCAGAAGCCCTTGCAATGAAGATGAGTTAAAATGATACAATAGATACAGTTTATACTGTGTAACATGACCAGACTTTGTGCCTACATACAAATATCCACATTACATACACTGAGCTGGTCTCTTGAGTGTAAGCTCTCTTCCTCATACAGGACTACTACCACCAGAGAAATCACGTGGCCAGACTGTGCGAAAAGTCAAGAAGAACGAATCTGAACGCAGAGGGCGAGAGAGATGGCGTTCTCCCATAGGGGGCACAGACAGTGCTCCCTCCCCAGGTGCGTGTCATTCGGGTTTTATTTTGTGTTGGTTATCGTCTTATGCTTACGCTATTATTGAAATTTTTAATTCCAAATCATGATCATCAAACATCTTATCTCGTTGGCGGGCTTCCTGCACATTTTTGTACCATTAATTTCTGTTGAGAATCGCAGTCATTGTGGAACAAAATCAACAATTATTGGAAAAAGTTTGAAAAAGTAGTAGTACCCTCTAGTAATAGTGAAAATGAAAGTGAATTTTTTCAGCATCACAGAGGTCAAAATCTCTGCCCCGCCGAACTCCGTCACAGAGCTCCACGGCTCCGGAGTTGAAACAGAAGAGTTTTGATGACACGATGACGCAGGCACGACTGTCTTCTGTAAGTCTTTGTTGGATATGTTTCGATAACATCAAGCATTCTCTTCCATGGTAATTCATGGTAATTCATGGTAATTCCCATATTTTGTCCTGTTCTGTCCTATCCAATAAGTGGTGTGATTTTAATAATCTGTCTGGATCTTTCCCTTGACCAAGGTCCAGTTTAATTTCTTTCTATGTTGTAGTTTTTATAGGGATATTGTCAAAACTCTTTCTGTTGTCATTCTTTTCTATTCAGCTTTCCTTTGTTAAGCCCCAGGAGTTTTGTTTTCAGTTTTATTTCCGTATATCAGATGTGCTGCACGGATGTGGTTCAATGTGCATGGAATGTTTTTTAACATCAACTCCCTTTTTTGAAATTCACATACCGCATTTGATATTTTTTGTTTTATTTGTGTAAAAGGTAAAAGGCAGTTCTTATATTGCGCTGTGTCCAGTCCATGGATTGTTCAAAGTGCTTTACACGTCACCCTGTGGTTGACCTGTACACCAACATGACTTCTGGGAAGCATTCAGCCATGCCACAATTACTGCACAAAGACTACTCATTCATTCATTTCCGTTGCTGTAATTTTGTTGCAATTGCTATCCGTGTTATGTATCATGAAACGAAGCAACCACACCAATGCAAAGTGTTTTTCCAGAACTCCGACAGATCCGGTGCAAGACAATCAGCAGCCGCACGCCTTTTCCCAAGTGGTATCCCAGCATCCTATACAAGCTCAAGCCCGACAGTGAATAGCGAGGAGAGAGTGCGTCGAATCTCAGACTTGTTCACCCCACGACCTTTCACAGTGGGTGCTCGATCAACCTCGGTCGTCCGATCGGTGTCCGTTCAGCGACCTGAATCTGAAAACGAGGCTGCATCAACAGAACAGCAAGATTGGCGCAACGCTGCAGTCACAACGATGCATATAAACCCTGCGACATGGCAACCAAGCCAGCCGGTATCTTGCACGATCACCACGGCAACCGTGAAGCCAATGACGGCATCATCAGTCCCGAGTGAGAATCTGCCAAACGTAAAACGAGGCTCAGCATCGGGCTTGACGCCACGTGAGAAGATGCGTATGCGCAGGACACCGGGGAGTCGATTCCAGACAATCTCAAGCAGTGAGCCGGTTAAACTTGAACAGACACCAACAAAACCCGCCAAGATACACACAACTGCCGGAGATCTCATCTCATCCGTGAGTCATTATTGTGCAGCCTGACTAACAGATCTTGCTGAAGAACTGTTGCAAGCACCAACCATTTGCATTGTCTTTCCCTCCAGTTTGCCCACTTCCTGTAATCCTAAAGGGACTGCAGAACTATTTTCAATGGTTAACTGGGTTTTGTATAATTAAAATGCCGCAATTAAATTTTTTTTACGATTTCATCTAAATTAACAAAGTTACACTTTTCTTGGTTTAATCTGTATTGCTCTGATATGGAAACCATAAAACATTTTGCAAAACGGGAATTTGGCAGATCAATAAATCATCCTACGGAACACTTTATATTTCGCCTTCAAAGTTGAAGATTTACTGGTCTGTCTTTTACTTCCTCATTACAAAACTGGCATGTTTTATATCAGCGCCAAATCATGTATTTTCTACAATATTAATACTTCAATTACAGTATGGATATTATTTGTAAACACCAGAGATGTTGTCAGTATTAATAAATGACGCAATGTCCCAACCTCAGCAACAACGTCCCGTTAAAATAGCCATTCAGTTAACCAGTGGAAAACGTATATTCTCTTTAATCACTGATAGTGATTATGTACGGGGGCTCAATACCTGCTTCTAGATGGCGTTACTGTTTGTGTTTGAAGGTTTTATGGTTTTATGTGATTTTTTTGACATTTTTATCTATATTTTTTAAGTGGACTTTTAGTTTGTGAACCAAGTATTGGCTTGGTGCATCTAAGAACCTTTATTATTACCTGTATTTATGAAATGTATGGTGCTAAATGGAGCACTGGTCTTTCTCATGTCTATGTCTAGTTGGTAAGTTAACTGAAACACCTTCATACCTATAAGAGTTACTAAAACATAAACATTTGCAACTACAGTTAAGAATATAATGCCAGTGGTTTACTAGGAAACTTGTTGAACTTGCATCTTAATTTCATGGGCCTAAAGTCAGTCTAGCTAGTAAAATTCACTTGCCAAATGAAAATATATTTGTATATACTATATAACTCAACTTATGTAACACATTTTGTATTTGTTTACTAAACTAGTCTTCTTTCTGGCAAAATAACACGTTTGTTTGAGACTTTGCATTGGTTCTGTGCATGCCGGCCTCCCTTAATATGTCATGATAGTCCAGGTTACTCGATTTTCGTAGAACTGCAGTCTCTCTGGTTAACATGTCAGTGCTCAGTCAGTTGGAGAAATGACCGGAATCTCCCACTTTTAGAACACATTCTGACTAACACGCTTTACCAACCCAACACACATTCCAGCGGAATATAAGGTTGACTCAACTTGTGAACGAAACAGCTAAAAACCCTAATAAACCCTGGCAACAACAGCAAATATAGCAAAGAATCTTCCAAATTAACAGCAGCAGCCATTTGGTAATAATAATATCTACACAGTGGTTATACCTGGGTATACAGTTCATTCATGCATAGTGGCAGTGTAATAACATACTATGTAAGAATTTGCTTTATAATTATTTTATATTTGAATATTCCACTTGATGATCAGACATAGTTTGCAACTGATAGCCATCTTTTCCCATGCATGTTTTGACAATGATTGGCATGTGTCAGTCACATTGATCGTCCACATCTGACAAGAAGACTGGCAGTCAGTCTTTGCGATTGTCAAACATAATAATTATGGCTGGAATGTTTTTCTTAATCATACTATTAATCTTAAAGATATCTCGGGACATGCTTTGATCCTGCTTGCTTCAGTATGTGTTAATATAGGGTAACTGTGGTTTTTTACTCTAAAACTGACAGTAAAAAAATTGCTGGATTGAATTAGAACTGTAATCTTGCAGCTTACTGAATAAGGGGGTAGTCTAAAAACTAGGACTCTGGCAATGGTCTTGGATTGAGTTACCATTTAAACAAGTCATTTAAATCTTTTTTTTATTTAATCTTTACTTGTTCTTTTCCAAATAAATGTTTCACCCAATACCATAACAAATTTCAAATAACTTATTTCATTACAAGTTATATGAATTATCATGATTGGATTAGGAGGCCCAAATTTATGTTTTTGTAGCCCCATAAAACAAATTATTTTGTGTGTATTGAAAATGTTACATCAAGGAATATGTATAGGATTAAACACAATCTCAAAGATTGTAAGATTGCTTAATCATTCATGTGCGTTTTATGTGTTCCTTATTTAACCACTGTGTGGCGTTGCATGCCTGCATATTTTCCAAATAAATGTTTTACCCAATACCACCATAAAAAATGTCAGATCAATTATTTCATTACAAGTTGTATGAATTATCATGATTGGATTCGGTGGCCCAAATTTATGTTGGATACTTTTTTTGTAGCCCCCAAAAACAAATTATTTTTATGTATTGAAAATGATCTGTTACATCAAGAAACACAGAGGATTAAGCACAATCTCAAAGATCATGAGATTGCTTAATCATCCATGTGTGTTGTATGTGTTCCCTATTTAACCACTGTGTGGCGCTGCATGCATGCTCTATTAACAATTATACTTACAGAGGCATGATTCCCACCTTCCTGAGCTCACTAGAGCTGACACTTTTAACACTGAAGAGTTTGACGTTGAAACAATCGACAGACTTGTGGTAGGTATCCCAGGATGCATGTGGATTCTATGAATATTGCAGTTGCAGCGTTAATCTAACCACAATCCTGGTTGTAAACAATTAATAATCATCTTAATGAGCATCGTGTGACGATGCTTCTGTTTTCTTAAATGTTAGATTAGATTTTATATATAATTGCAGACTACTGTTTACTGTTATTTACTGTTATTTACTATAATTTACTGTTGCTATACATAGTGGCAGGGATGATGGATGTTTAAATTATTACACACACATGGTATAATGTGTTACAGACACATACCGTAATATCTTACATGCTTGTGCATGTACTCAGCACTTTACAATGTTTGTAGATGTTTTTTAATTTGGACAAATTAAATGGTCATCATTCATTGTTTTTAGACATGTAACATGGATTTATGACATTGTGCTTCACCAAAAAATTAATGGCATATCCGCAAAACGAGTTATCTACCAAAATTATGTAAATTGAGTTGACTAGTAATTTTGTAGATCCATTTAGTAGATCGTGGTGGAGGTAGACATGTAGCAATATGTGATATACACCACGCCATTGACTGTTGAAATAACAGTTCATCTATATATTGCTTAAAGGCAATGCGCAATGACCGTCATTGGTTATCTGAACAGTACAGGACTTTGCGACACTGAATCATTAGCTATTAGTATTTATTAGTATTTCTAACATATTGTCTTGTTAACAAAATATCCATACAAAATGTGTTACTATCGAAAATACACGATTTGGCGATTAAATAAAATATGTAAGTTTCGTGATGGTCCAATAAATCTTCACATTTGACAGTGAAATATTATAACGGATGATTTGTTGATCTATTTAATTCCCATTTTATTATATTTCTGTCGTTAAATGTGCAACAGCAGTAAAGATAAAAATCATGAACTGTAACCTGGTTAATTTAGATGTACTTTGAGATTGAAAAATTCAGAGAATTGGGACATTTTAATTATACAAAATGTTAACTAGTGCCCATCTATGGTTGATACATGACTGACTCTGTTACAGTTGGGGATGCCGGAGAAAGTTGACATCCCAGATAGATACATACCCGACTCCGATGATGAGTTGTCACTGGAGGAGAAACAGTTCCATGCAGAGAAGGCTCAGAAACTGAAGAAACTGCTCGCTGCACAGAGGTTGGTCACGCCACAAATGTTTTGGGCAGTTTTTCCACGTTTAGCATCTCGCAGCTCTGCTAAAGACTTTTGGTAGATTTAATTTTTTTTGTAAATAAAGTTATGAATGATTAACAGTTGAAGATTTAATATAATTTTAAGGTACAAAGTATGATAATGTTTATCGTAAAATCATGTGATATACTGTAAGCTATATCTGGTCTAACATCTTGACTGCCATAATGTGTTTTATGGAATCATAGGGAGGGAGGGAGGGAGGGAGGGAGGGAGGGAGGGAGGGAGGGAGGGAGGGAGGGAGGGAGGGAGGGAGGGAGGGAGGGAGGGAGGGGAGGGAGGGAGGGAGGGAGGGAGGGAGGGAGGGAGGAGGGAGGGAGGGAGGGAGGGAGGGAGGGAGGAGGGAGGGAGGGAGGGAGGGAGGGAGGGAGGGAGGGAGGGAGGGAGGGAGGGAGGGAGGGAGGGAGGGAGGGAGGGGAGGGAGGGAGGGAGGGAGGGAGGGAGGGAGGGAGGGAGGGAGGGAGGGAGGGAGGGAGGGAGGGAGGGAGGGAGGGAGGGAGGGAGGGAGGGAGGGAGGGAGGGAGGGAGGGAGGGAGGGAGGGAGGGAGGGAGGGAGGGAGGGAGGGAGGGAGGGAGGGAGGGAGGGGAGGGAGGGAGGGAGGGAGGGAGGGAGGGAGGGAGGGAGGGAGGGAGGGAGGGAGGGAGGGAGGGAGGGAGGGAGGGAGGGAGGGAGGGAGGGAGGGAGGGAGGGAGGGAGGGAGGGAGGGAGGGAGGGAGGGAGGGAGGGAGGGAGGGAGGGAGGGAGGGAGGGAGGGAGGGAGGGAGGGAGGGAGGGAGGAGGGAGGGAGGGAGGGAGGGAGGGAGGGAGGGAGGGAGGGAGGGAGGGAGGGAGGGAGGGGAGGGAGGGAGGGAGGGAGGGAGGGAGGGAGGGAGGGAGGGAGGGAGGGAGGGAGGGAGGGAGGGAGGGAGGGAGGGAGGGAGGGAGGAGGGAGGGAGGGAGGGAGGGAGGGAGGGAGGGAGGGAGGGAGGGAGGGAGGGAGGGAGGGAGGGAGGGAGGGAGGGAGGGAGGGAGGGAGGAGGGAGGGAGGGAGGGAGGGAGGGAGGGAGGGAGGGAGGGAGGGAGGGAGGAGGGAGGGAGGGAGGGAGGGAGGGAGGGAGGGAGGGAGGGAGGGAGGGAGGGAGGGAGGGAGGGAGGGAGGGAGGGAGGGAGGAGGGAGGGAGGGGAGGGAGGGAGGGAGGGAGGGAGGGAGGGAGGGAGGGAGGGAGGGAGGGAGGGGAGGGAGGGAGGGAGGGAGGGAGGGAGGGAGGGAGGGAGGGAGGGAGGGAGGGAGGGAGGGAGGGAGGGAGGGAGGGGAGGGAGGGAGGGAGGGAGGGAGGGAGGGAGGGAGGGAGGGAGGGAGGGAGGGAGGGGGAGGGAGGGAGGGAGGGAGGGAGGGAGGGAGGGAGGGAGGGAGGGAGGGAGGGAGGAGGAGGGAGGGAGGGAGGGAGGGAGGGAGGGAGGGAGGGAGGGAGGGAGGGAGGGAGGGAGGGAGGGAGGGGAGGGAGGGAGGGAGGGAGGGAGGGAGGGAGGGAGGGAGGGAGGGAGGGAGGGAGGGAGGGAGGGAGGGAGGGAGGGGGGAGGGAGGGAGGGAGGGAGGGAGGGAGGGAGGGAGGGAGGGAGGGAGGGGAGGGAGGGAGGAGGAGGGAGGGAGGGAGGGAGGGAGGGAGGGAGGGAGGGAGGGAGGGAGGGAGGGAGGGAGGGAGGGAGGGAGGGAGGGAGGGGGAGGGAGGGAGGGAGGGAGGGAGGGAGGGAGGGAGGGAGGGAGGGAGGGAGAGGGAGGGAGGGAGGGAGGGAGGGAGGGAGGGAGGGAGGGAGGGGAGGGGAGGGAGGGAGGGAGGGAGGGAGGGAGGGAGCATTTAAATAAAAAAAGTATATCATTGGTAATTTTGATGTGCTTTGAGATCGAAAAATAAGGAGAATTTGGGCATTTTAATTCAAAGTAGATGCATATCCGGTTAACCAGTGAAAATCGTTGTACATGCCCTTTAATGTGTGAGTAAGTTCAGTATGAGTAAGGTCAACGTGAGTAAGGTCAATGTGTGTGTGTGGTGTGCAGTCTGCAGGAATGGACAAAGGCAGAGCTGGATCTAAAGTGGAGCCGGGAGGAGCTGGGGGGGCAGTCCCAAGGGCTCCACCACAGGGTGGAAGCGGAGAAGGTGCGGCGGGAACACATGCTGGACATCCGCCAGGTGCTTGCTAGGGAGGTCATGCAGAAGAGTCGCGAGGTCGCAGGTAGGTGTCTGTGGTGACCTTGAGGGATGGGTTATGTCCATGGTGAATGGTGTTCACAAAATAAAAAAAGTAGCTGGTCAGTAAATGGTGTGGTGTTTTATTCGATTTATGATCAAATTCCAGTTTGTTTTTGCAAAGCTTCATCATCATAGGAATGGCTGTGATTTCTTTTATTGACTACTCCAATAATGTTGCTATTAAGATAGATTTCACACTTTATATCCCCTGAATGCAATAGTGGATTGTGCTCTCGTTTCCTATTTTTAACGAATATATTTGGCACACATTATGAATGTTATACTGTATTATACTGAAATTAAGTTTTTTTTTATTATATAACTGAATGGAAGTATTAATAACCACACACTGCAGTATGTGACTAAAGTGCCAGATAGATGGAATGGATGTACTGAAGTGCCACAGTGAATTGTGGCTTATGGGAAGAGTTGCTGAACTGACTATGTCTTGCTGGTAGATGGAAGTGTCACAATGAATATGTTCATTTGGGAGGTTTGTGAGCTGAAGTGCCACAATGAATGTGTTGCAGATGCCCACTAGTAACTCTGAAGACAGTCTCCACCTCAAACTCTAGCATAACACGGTAAATAAATTGTTGCAGTTTTTGGTTGTGACGTGTGGATGGGTCAATTTGCAGCGTGGTTTTATGCTGTTCAGCTTGGCTTGACTACAGTGGAAACATAATCAGCCTCATTTAGCATTGCTTTTTAGCATAACAATCTATGATTTTTAGGTCTTGATAAAGGATGATTACTTAATTGTCGTTACATTTCGGACAAAGCAGTAACACATAATTTATTTACATATATATATGTCTATGTGCATTTGTTTAATGGAATTTTACCACCATATGGTGAGACTGTATAGGCCTATGCATGACACTTAAATCTGTACTAAAGCTATTTATGTGTTCTGTTAAACAAGTTTAATGGTATACTAAATTTAATGGACATCTAATTTTAATTGTCATGACTTAATCCTGATTTGGCTTGATTATATATTGATCGTTCATTCATTCATATAAAAACCACAATTAAAAAAAAAAATTAAACATGTCTTTGCAGTAATTTGTACCCCTATTATCACTCGCAGGCACGCCAGCCTCATGCCGTGCAGTCGGCTTTTGCACATGACGGAAATAAGGTTCCTAGCAAGTGTGGCTTGGAGTGACGTTACTGAAATAATTGTTGCATTTGCTTTGAGTGCATTTCTGGTTTTGTTTTGTTTGGATTTCTTTGTTTTGGCCTCTAGCGAGCACACTATTGTAAAATTGGGAAAACATTTCTCTTTATCACAAGATTTTATTTCAGACGCATTGCTGTAAAAAGCCCTGTTGTTTGGACATGGGAATGTGGCCTGATAATGTGATATGGACTTAAGGAGATAAGTCATTATCATAGGATGTGGATAACATATAAAATGATAAACGAACTGTGCATATGTATGAAAATATTTTGTAGTTATTATCCAAAAGTATTATGTTTTTATTCAGATTTATGTATTGATTATTTTGCATCAGATCCCCCCCCGTGTCCATAGGGCACTTATTAGTTAGATTTACAGTGATAATATGGTGGAATGTTAAATGATATCAACCACATGGATGTCTGTCTTGCTGTATATGAAGAGTGATTTCGAAAGGGTAATAGAGGAACAATCGTTGTAAAGATGGCCAAGAACAGGCTCTGAAGTAGCAGGACATGGACCCCCATGCTGCAAAAAACATGAAAACAAACAGTTTAGACAATTGTATCACTAACCAGAGTGTTACACTTTTTCCTTACACCACTAACTTTGGTTTGTTCCTGAAGTGAAATACTATGAGCAGAAGTGTGCCGGCACTTCATTGCTGCGTCACCTGCAACTACTAACTTGCTCAGTTGCTGTGCCGGCCTCAAGCTCAAGGACAGGTGAACTAACCCCAACACTGACTAGCCGCTGGGTAAAATAATCCCAGGCAAAATGTCACTGGATACAAATTTCAGAGCACTGGTTTTATTTAACTGTATTTTAACGATTGCTTCAAAATATGTTCTTGAGGAAAAGCAAAACGAGACAAATTGTCAGTGGTTTGGGACTATCACTTGCAGATTTGTATGTATATGTTGATGTAATTTTTTAATGTTAACTCTGGTGTTGTATTTATTTGTCTGTAATAACAATATTAACACTTTATTAGATTCTTTTATTTTTAACCACATGCCTTTTCCTGACAGTTTTGACTACACCAAGGCATGATATTAAATTGGCAAAACATCAGGGAAATATAGGAAGGTGCACACAAATAAAGTTTCTAATGAAAGTAACAGTTTACATTCTTGTGTAGAAATTCCTATTAAACTTGTGGGCACAATTTTGGTGTTAGATTTGATCAATTATAATACTGATGTCCCCCATAATTTCAGTGTTCTTTGCATCCTCAGACATTTTGTGTAGTCCTGTTCACTTTCTGCTGGTGGTCTACAACCCCCCCCCCCTACCATGCCATGTAGTTGGGCTGTGGTGACAGTCGTACAACCCCACCTAGAGGTCATGCTCACTGTAGTTCCTGGTGTATTCATACGCTGCCTAAATGAAGCTTCACAGCATGTTTTAAAGCCCATTTATAATAGTGATGAATTGTCTGATTGTCGGGCAATAAACTGTCCTGGACCAATCAGATGCATCGTTTCTTGTTTTAAGTAACGACACATCCCATTGGTGGGGCAACACTGAGTTTCCCAACAGTCAGACAATTAGTCGTATCCCACCACTGCTCTGCTCTTTAGCTCTGCTTACTTGTACACAACTCAGCTCAGATGATGTGGAAACATTTCTTGGAACCTCAAACCTGCATGCTTGTCTTAAGAAGTGCTCTTTTCAAATTGTTTCCCTCTCTACTTGTTTATTGAAATCGTCAAAGGTCTACTTGATGTGCCTATTCCTAGATGATTCGCACCAAGTTAGACAAATATCCTGCAAACGTCGCCCATAAGGTCCTTAAATCTTAACTGAACCCCTAGTAGTACTGAATCATAATTTTGTTGGGTTGATTTTGGTCACTACAATATATATATATATATATATATATATATATATACATATAGCAATCATGAGACATGTTGTAGTTACTGTGAACTTCATAAGTGTCAAGAATACAGTTCGTAATCATTGGAGATCGTACTGTGTAAATCATATACAGTAATATATATATATATATCATTCATGTTCCAGAGTTCTGTAGTGTTGTCGTGGCAACCATTTAGTCTTCTGTAATCATCATTACACAGAAGGTCAACTGGAGGTCATAAATGGTCTGACAATTGGTCAATTGCAAGACCTTGACCCAGACCAATATGACCTCACCTATTATTCTTCACTGTTTCTAGATGTGCATAGATTACCTGCTTGGTGGTTGGGCATAGCATATGTATTTTTTTCTTCATGACAGCGTGGCTTTCTGTGTACAACATGCTTACTTGTTACAATGACCTTTATGGTGAATTTTGCCCAAAGTAAATTTTACAAAACTCAGTAACATTTAACAGTGCAATATTCTTAAAAGAGGCCATTTTGGTTGTACCATTCAAACCTGGTTATATGACTTGTAGAAGAAGCAGCATTCTTCTGCGTTAGAGATTAATTGTCAATTATTTGGGCCAAATTCTCCACATATGTATTATCTTGTAAATGTTTAACTAAATTATGTGTTTCATCCCAGCAATATCTTGCACTCATACTGTGTAGTATAAAATATTGATGTTTCAAGTAGCAGCACAAAACATGGATTTCTTAAATAACTGAATAGCAAGCATTTGAAAGACCAGGAACAGTATTAATCATTTTAGTTATTGTCATAGCTAGTGCATTAATCTTTGAAGATGTTTGATCAATTCTTATAGTAGCCGATACGGAAGGATTACATGAGATAGCCTTGCACTTTTAATCAAGTTAGCATGAGAGCAGAAACAATGAAGACCTAAATTGAAAGTTAGTGTTGTACCTGTGTATTGTTTTATACATCTAATTAACGCATTATATATTTTCAGCCTCCAGACTGCGCCAATCATCCCAAGCTGGTGAAGGCGACATCGTGGAATCTGACCCAAAGGCAGTATCTCCGACGAACGACCTCTACCATCAGATGACCTCACACAAAACGGCTGCCATTCCCCTTGATCAGCGACAGAGTTTCTACACATAGATGGTGCTGATGATTTTGGTGCACAGAACCAATATTTTAGCATAGTATTAGACCAAGGAATTTGTGGAGGGATGCGGTTCAGATCTGTTACTGAAGATCAGTACACATTGTCAGCTGTAGATTACAGATTTTATGTTGTTACGTGCTTCTTGTGTCTTGAACCAGGATACTGTCTGTGTGTAGTGATTGTCCTCTTGTATACCCGGGGCAGTTTTCCGACGTTCTTGTCCTCATTTAAAATTGTGGAATCAAAGAATTTTCCATCAATTTAAACAATTTCATTCATACTTTTTCAATAACTGAGATGGATATTTAAAAAAAATTGCACATTTTATGATGAGAGGCTGTTTTCTGAGGTAGAACATGGATGCTTCTTGTTCGTTATGACGAGTCGGTGGAATTGCTAATTTCATGCGTTTAAACACTGCCACATCTTGCTTGGTTGTACTTTAAGGCAAAGCAAGGCTCAAATATATGTTCACATTTACACTACAAAACACAAGGCTCAAAGATTGTTCACATTTTAAATACTTTGTATAGAAGAATTGAGAAATATATAATATTTTATTCCGATGATTTTGGTTGTGACAAAAACTATTAGCTGAACTTTGTGATCATTTCTTCTTTTTACTAGGTTTAATATACTTTACTCTCTTCTTATTGTACTTAAAATGTAAATGGTTTACTTAGTGAAATCTCCAAACCTACTGTTAAGGTTTTTATAGCTGGGCCAGCTAACTACAGCTGTAGTTTGACATGGTTATAACGCCTAGTTTTATTATTTGTACATAGGATCATTGCATTATGCAGATGTTGCCGTGTAACATTTGATTTATTTTTTAGATATTTGTATGTATATATATATATATATATATATGGATACAGTGTTATATACATACAACATACATATATGTAAACTTTGTGTATGTATAGCTGTAGTCTATTGCACGTATTGGATAACTAGTTGCCTTGATAGACAGTGGTGGATGGAATGAAATAATTGTCCTTGTATGCATGTGAATGTGACAGGTCTATTGAGCTAAATGTAGAAAGACATGTTAGGTCTACAGCGTATCATAGTACGCATATCTGATAAGTCTGCATCATTTTTGGTACTCAAGTCTGTAATCAGTGAATTATGGTAAACCGTTTATCGTGATACACATACTACGTACAACTTCACCTGATGGAGTTCGGCTGAATTGTTATGTTTGAAACAACTGAACTTACGAGCTTCTCTGCTTTATGTAGTGTGACTATTTCATATTCTACATCAACAAAACTCCTACTGTTTGTACCCAGCTGAAGAATACAGATTGTTATGCATTGTTCCAGTAAAATTATTCCTATCTAATGTACTGTGCTAAATTGTATGATGATTAGGCAATGTTGTTAGTTATATACCACTATATACATAAACTGACATATTCAGTAAAGATATATATATATATATCATTTCTCAACATATGGAGTTGTTATTTCTGTTTGTATGCATATTGTAGACCACTGAGCAGTCATACAGATTGTTGTATGCAAGATATAAAGACCCTGATGACTTCTCATTTCAACATACATATGAGCCTCTGCCACATGCAGATTTACAGGGTGCCGAGATAGATATCATTAAAACAATTTTAGAACTATCTATGAAGCTTTGTCATACATGTAAACTGAAACTAAAAAGGTAAGTAACTCCATGATTTAACTTGTTCAGTTGAACAAGTGGCATTCCAATTATTGCAGAATAAAATATTAAAACAAACAATGCATAATGAAGTTATGTGTATGTTGATTGGCCCCCATTGTTGGTTACCTGGGGTACATTTGTACCCAAATTATTTTTTATGGGAATAACCAGATATAATTGGAATTTCCACATTTAGTGAAAACCATCAGTGAGATGCATACCCTGTTTACTAGTGCGTCACTAACGGACTGCGATCCAATGATAAGAAAAGAAGAAATATTAATGACAACCAGGGGTAACTTGGTTTCCCTGGCTGTATTCTACAAACCACGGAAAATTAAATATGATATTTGACATTTTATGCATTGTCAATGCTCTAGATATGTTCTATCATGTTCAACTGTAACTATAGGGGAGACTGGGGCACCATGGCCACTGGAGCACCATGGCCACCGGGGCATTATGGCCACTGGGGCACCATGGCCATTTGGTCACTTGCACTTTTAATTATAGCATGTGGGGGTCACCTAATGTATGCTCTAGATATACAAAACACGCAGATGCCACAGAAATCTCCCGAGTTATGCCATAAAGTGCTTTTCACACATGTAAATAATTTATAAGTTGTCCCATGGTGCCCCGGTCAGTTGTCCCATGGTGCCCCGGTCACCTATCTATGTTTCTTGTAGAAAGGGTAGTAGAATAATGGTAATTCAAAAAGGGCAGTTTGAATAATAACCTTGAACAGGTATAATTCACACACAGAAACACTTAAAAAATGAAAATAGAAGATCAGTTAAAATTACAAGAATTAAACTTTAACCATAGCTATATTCACAGTAACTTGTCAGGTTACCTATTAAACTGGAAACGTATCTCAAATTATAATATATACACTGTTACAATAATTGAAAAACCAAAATTTTACATACATCTAGAACGAAACATATTCCAGGCTTTGCATACTATTTAAAACAAGCTTTCGTACAACAAATTAAATGAAGACTATCAAATTGCTATACATGCCAGCAAATTCACCATAATTAATAAAAATATACACGTATAGATGGATACATATGTATATATGTGTTTTACGTAGCAACTAATGCATGCATTTGAGTATAAACGCATGCACAAACACACAATTGCTAGGTACATTAATTCTGCTCATATATTCCTATGTATGCCTGCCAAGTTAGATCTAAGTAGTTATGCCCATGGTAACCAGGACGATGGCCATGGTAACCAGGACGATGGCCATGGTACCCCAGGGCCGGAGCAACACTTGTTAAAACCTACTGCAGGGTGTATGTTGTTGATTTTAGCCATGGTGCCCCGGTCTCCCCTACATTGAAGTTTATATTGAAAATACAATGCAGTACATATTTATTGCATACTTACGACAACACTACCCCAAATCCCAATAACGCAAGTTTTGAGTCTGAAAAGCAAGATAACTATTATATCTATATTGGTCTTTCTTACAGTAAATTAAATAAAATACACAATGAAACAAATAAATAGAACGATACACAGTTGCGAATAATACTAGAACAATTATTATAGTAATCGATAAATGAGGTTATATATCAGTCATTAATTTAGATAATGTTCAGTATAATAAGCAAAATTCTGTCAGTAGTTTGTGTTTATGATATCCTAGCCAGACGTACATAATTTCTTTCACACATTTTTTCTTAGGGAATGTAACGATTTGCATTGGTTAACTGATTATGTGAAATCCTTTAATGAACGCATTTGCTCATAAATTTTTAGCCTTTTATGTCGGTTAGAAAAGTCCGATAATATAATTTTTTTAATTATTTTTACAGTTTTATTTATTATCGAAGTCCAATGATTAAACATTGGATTGATCAAGTGTATGCTTTTAATTCATGATGTGTGTACATATATATATATATATATATATATATTATTCTAAATTATTTTTTATATATTTTGACTGCACGTCATGTATGTATGTATATACATATACTGTATATATATATATATATATATATATATATATATATATATATATATATATATATTATATATATATATATATATATATATATATATACATATATATATATATATACATACATATATATATATATATATATATATACATATATATATATACATACATATATATATATATTATTCTCACTACATGTACCTGAAATAAAACATTATTATTATTATTTTCATGATATTACGACACTGTTTCATTTACAGTGTATTATTATTGATAACATCTGGGTTGGCTAAAAAGTAATATCCATATAATATCCATATAAAAAGTGTTACTACCGTGATTGTCTTTCCCCTCTTAATATAAAACACGGTACAAGATTTGGCGATGCATTAGCGTCGATTATCCGAGCTCCGGGATGTGGCGCCACCGTTTGTAGCACCCACCAGAGCTCGGCATCCGAGAGTAATCCATTGTGAAAGAACGTTCTCTGCCGCTTCTCCGCCTCAAACATTGGGGTGGCCATGGTACCCCGACCCCGGGATACCATGGCTATCGTCCTACTTGGCAGGCATACATAGGAATATATGAGCAGAATTATTATACCTACTATGTCTCGAAGTAGGCAGTTGCCTGGTGGATTCTGCAGCGCCAAAGTGGACGGTCGGCAGCCAGACCCTCCCAGTTACTGATGGGCCTTTTTCAGGTATTTCTTCAGAGTGTCTTTGTACCTCTTTCCCGTGCCGCAACGTCATTGTTCAGCTGAGAAAAGACGACTTGTCGGGGAAGGCGTTAATCGAGCGTTCTAGTGTCTCGTCCAGCTGGTTGTCTTAACCTCAATAGTAGTAGGTGGACGTTTCTGAGTCCCCAACCGGTGGTGGCTACGCATGACTGACATCAAAGGAAATACCCCCTAATATCGCCCACCGACCGCGGTTGCGCGCGCAGCCAATCAGAGCGCCCCCTGGCGGTTGTAGCCGAGCGCAGTGCAGTCATGCGTAACCTAAGCGCCCCCTAGCGACTGGAGGAGGAACGAAAGATAACCAGGAGTCATCGATAGTGGACATAGGAACAAAGAAAATACACGTAATAACACCCACCCAACCACCCACTCCACCCATCCACCCACGACAACACGTGACCTTGACCTTGACCCGAACGGAGTGACCAGTCCGAGTGGCGAGCTAATACTAACTGGACGCCCGAACGACTGGAGTTAACTGTAAGCCGAAGCGTTTATCCAGCTGTGAGCCGTAGCGCGAGATCAAAGGACGCCAATCGGAACAATGTAGCAACGAGCCAATCAGTGAAAAAACAGCAACAATGTTGCAGTGACGCCATTGATGTGGGACTGAGGCATGTTATAGTCGGTATATATGGAGTGGACATAAGACGTAATAAAAGTAAAACTGGTAAAGATAAGGCGATGATGTAATATGTATTAATTAGCCGACATGCGTGGCTATAATATAACCGCTGGACGACGGAAATCGGACCGTTCATTAAAGAAAATGTAGCAGGACGAAAATGGACTATTTGTAAAATATACACACACACCAGTGCAAGGGAAACGAGAACGCAATACAAGACGGGAAGTTATATAAACTCAAGCAAAATGTAATATATATATATATATATATATATATATATATATATATATATATATATATATATATATATATATATATATATATATATATATATATATATGTATATATATATATATATATATATATATATATATATATGAAACTGTAAAATATAATGCGATGAAGTTATATGTAATAGGTAGCCGACATGCGTGACTATAAGTTAACCACTGGGCAATAGAAACCGAACCGTTAATTAAAGAAAATGTAGCAGGGGAACAATGACTATGTGTATAATACGCAGTTGGAACAAGAACGCAATACAAGACGGGAATATAAGGCGATGTAACATTTAATACACGAAAAAGAAGCATAAGAAGTACAATGAAATATAAATTAAAACAGTATAAGTAAAAGAAGGTAAATTAAAATGTGTGTTGTTAGACGTATTCACACGATCGATTGATTGAATGCCGTTAATAAGGAACGGCGAACGCAACGTGCTGTGAGTTTGTTAGCCAAGGCTATTCGGAGCGGAACCGACGCGCGGCGACGGCGCAGCGCCGCGCGATCGATGGGTCCTCTGTGAAGGTGTCGGAAAGCGGGTGTGATGGGCGATGGTACATGTAACAGCAACAACTGTTGCATCACACTTCCCCACAACCTCCTATGGTCGATGAGAGCTGCATAGGTGTCGGATTCTTCATTCCAACATTCAGGTGTGGTGACTGGGGGAGTTCTATAACCACCGAAGTAATGATGCACGTCAGATAGGACGTGGCGCCAACGGCTGACGTGGGTCATGAAAGCGTTCATGAGACCGTCTTCGTAGATGTCATCTCGAAATAGGACAGTGGCCTGAGTGAGCCGACGGGTCGTGGTGACCTCGAGTAATTCTACCATCACGCGAGGCCATTGAAATCGAGGTATGCTGTAAGTAAAGGACACAACCAGAGTGAGAATATGCATAGGCATCTATATATATATATATATATATATATATATATATATATATATATATATATATATATAACAGACGTAACCAAGCAACGAGAGAGATATGTAATACGAAACCTATCGACTGGCAGGCGTTATCGCTAGGCAAGCCGCTACATATGGAACTTGGAACGTGGACTCGACGAACACTCAGCGAGACATGTATACACAGGAACGATAGAACAGTATGTAAAGTGAACAGTTATGAGCTATGTAGAGCTAAGAAAGTATAAATATATATTAAATATAAATACTCACACACGAAGCAGTATAGGCAGCAGTGAATCTCCCATCAGCTCCAAAAAGATAATTAACTCTGCGAATTCTTCTAGCGGTATTACGAGAGGCATGATCTAGTAAACGACTACGACGACGAATGCAATGGCGGTTGTGATGACGACACGACGAACGCAGCAGCTATATACCATGCTAGAAATAAACCAGACAGCTGGCGTAACCCGAGGAACAATACCACACTAATCAGAAAACAGATAAGCGGTCGGCAACTGTCAGCTTACCGACACCAGGCATCCATCACGCAAGGAAAAAGCGGGGGGTTACGAGTACTCGACAGCGCTAGAACGACGTGTAGTTAAGACAGTAACTGTACATTTTAACGTCATAAAGTCACCATGAACCGTCCTATACAGTTTAGAGGCGGTAAAAATTATTTGTCCAATTTCTACGCGTGCAGGATACATGTGTGGAATATAGAATTTACCAGTGTTGAAAGTGCTTACCAATGGCGGAAATGCATGCATCATGGTGACATGCAGACTGCAGAAAAAATGCTTTCCACGCGCACGGGTCTACAGGCGAAACACCTCAGCAAGAGCATACGAGAAAAGGCGCAGTTACGCGCAGCATGGAACAAACAACGATATTCAGTAATGTATGCGTTAGTTGCTGTTAAATATCGCGATCCAACCCTACGTAAACGACTGTTAGACACACGGGAATCCGAGTTGAAGGAATGGGTAAGGAGTCGGGAAGGATACTGGAGTGCACTGACATACAGTGGTCAAGCCGGTCAGAACATGCTAGGACATATACTCATGCGAGTACGCGAGTTCATTCGATTGCATAAGACTCCCCCCGCAGCGAAACGATGGCTAGACGTAACGCGAGTCGATGACAAGACCGGTGAACAGAGTACAGCGAGATAGCATGACAAGACCGGTGAACATAGTACAACGAGATACCAGACATCCAGCACGCAATAGCAGCATCACGTGCGCGACCAAGGGTTGCGATAAGAAAGCGCGCCACAGTCGGTGAGAGGGCTATATAAACCCGACGCAGAGTGAACGAGGCACAATCGATCTCCGAATCACACAGCTCACGTCTAGAAACCAGCATCACCAGAGAAGAAGAAGAAGAAGAAGAAGAAGAAGAAGAAGAAATGGCCGCCCAACAACTCGACATGAATATGACAGTCAGCCGACTCGAGAAGGAGGTAAGTAACGGAAATTATATATTTACACAGCCGTTAACCATAGTACAAATTGCTGTTCAAGAGAAATATATCGTCTATCCATCATGTCAGCAGTGTAAGAAACGTGTGACCCCTGAAAACAAAGGCTATGTGTGTCCGATCCATCGATGGCAGCGTGGTGTAGTGTATCAGTTCGCTATGCGTATCCTCCTACAAGACGCCATTGGCAGTGAAGTGTGGGCAACCTTATTTAATCACAAGGCTGTCCAGGTGTTGGGATTCACGGGTAACGACTACATGAACACGAAGTCAGACGCCGAGCGGTATGCAGCACTGGACATGTTGCGGGGGGCCCGAGTCCTGACGACCATTAGGAAACGCGTAGTGGGGCAGTATGTAAATTACACGGTGTCAGACTTGGAAGTAGTCACCGTGTGATTCTGTTGACAGGCTGACGCTGCCGCCGCCGCTGCTGCAGCTACTGCAAGCAGTGACGTCGTCAGGGAGGGACGCTCGAAGGTAATGGAATGGTTACATGCTAATAGTTCTGAGATACTATTCTCCTCCTCGGCGGACAGTTGTTCACCGCCACCATTAATTATAATAACAGATGACGAGGGGGAGGATAGCACGTCACAGCCCGATGTCATATCGATAAGCAGTAGCGATGATATGGAGGCTACGGTGAGTGGTGTGGACAGGATACGGGACCGATCCGAAGCCATGACGAACGAAAATAATTTCTATAAGGCGCTAGAGGTCGCCAGCGTTCGATATGCCTGTAACGAGGAGGATCGTATAATGAATTTAAAGGACGACAATAATGAGCGTTACGTACCATCGACCAGCATGGTCATGCACGTCTTGCGATGGCTATCGATAGATGTCATCGCAACGTGTGGGAACATGGACTGGCGTCACAAAGTGACAGAATTGGTTAGAAAGAGTATGTACGAACGATACAGCGATATACAGGGCGACGCGGATGAAAATATGCCGAATGTCTGTTCAATAGACTGGTCTGACGCAACTGCAGAGGGCATACAAACGTCAGTTGGTGGACCTGTATGAGGCAAATGATGAGGATGAGGTGACGCCATCGTGGAAACGCCAAAAAACAGCCCCGGCAGATGGCGACACCAGAGTGGTGGAGTACCGCTGCGACTCGCCACCAGCAGCGCAGGAGATGTCGGGGGAACCACTATATCAATCCTTGTCGGATGATGAGGATGCTATCGCCTCATCCCCCGCTCACGAGGATGAGGACGATGACGCTGACTTCACATTCAGCCCCGCTTCGCCACCACTGACACAAAGAACGGAAGATGAGAGGGCATCACCAATAACACTGTACGTGTTCCCCGACGAAACCGTCGTCCTAAATCCAGACGGCGGGTGCGACCGCATAGCCTATCAACATACCATCACCCAACCGAAGCCGTCGACGTCGACCATCGAGGACGACGCCGATGATGATGATGATGAGGATGAGCTCGCTGACGATCCGAGAAAGGTGTGTTTCTTAAAGATGCAAAAAAACATTGCGCGCTTAATAGCGCACCAGTGGAGGACATCCGCCCCATCCACGGTAGAGGAAGTGACCGTGGACGTGTGC
Source organism: Lamellibrachia columna (assembly GCA_963662155.1). Lineage (NCBI taxonomy): Eukaryota > Metazoa > Annelida > Polychaeta > Sabellida > Siboglinidae > Lamellibrachia > Lamellibrachia columna. Next base: position 6,977,334 of record OY759271.1, on the reverse strand, counting down.
CGATCACTGGCAGTTACGGTACTGTCGGCAGCGTACCAGGACATCTTAATGAAATATGTTCGTTGCAATATCCGTCGACAGCCGAACAGTAGTATGCGAACAGTAGTATGTGAACAGTAGTCGGTAGTGAGTTAGTTAGGTAGTATTCAGTAGGTAGTATGTATGCACGAGTGACATTATAACCACGGTATATGAACATTAGTAGTAGTAGTATTATTGTTGTTAATTAGGAGTAACATTATAATCACGGTGTATGAACATTATTATTATTATTATTATTATTATTGGTGTTATGTAGAGTGAAGTGTACGACGAGGCACCCGTACTCCCAGCCAGCATTCGGGAGCGATCTGGAGTATCGATCTCCATGTATATGACGTCGTCAACAGAATATTATTATTAGTAAACATAACCGAGTTAGTAGGTAGTATTAAGTAATATGGAGTGGAATATTAGTATCTTTTAATTTGTTCTGTAGGATGACGTACCTGTGCTACCGACTGAAGCGCGTAGGCGTGCAGGCCGTGAATTAGTAGTGCTACTACTAGAATATATTATATCGACACACGATGAACAATAGGTCTATTTCTTTTATGTAGGAGGAGGTGAAGGAGGAGGTGAAGGAGGAGGAGGCACCCGTACTAGCACGAGACGAGAGGAAACGTGCATTACATAGATTACTACAGATAATTATTGATTTTATGATAGAAACGCAGGATTATTAAGAAGCACCGTTTGCAACGGAATAACAGTAGCTTAGTGTAACGTGTCGAACTGTATGGTATTTAGTAGCTCTCTCTTTTATTGTATTTAGTCTATCTCATATTGTAGATGCATGACATAGAGTAATAGCTATATATATATATATATATATATATATATATATATATATATACACACATACCGACTTATATAGTACATCATCACCATCATTGTACGTAACCTCTGTCGCGGTGTAAAAGCCCACAAGTTAATAACCATGTTACTAGCCACTGGCGTGTCGATAACCGATCGTAAGCTAGTGGTCACTGTCGAGGATGTAACAATCCCACAAACCATCAAGCCATCATAGTAATTATATAAGTCTAACCGTGTATATGTATATGTATATGTATATGTATATGACATTATATGTATATGTATATGACATTATACTCAATAAAAAAATTTAAAAAAAAGTCATACAATGATTGAAACGTGTTGTCAGTGGTGTTGCCACGGTCTACATAGTTGAAAGAGAACCCGTAGCCATCGATAGTGGACACACAGTAGCCAATACCACAGGATCACACCTTAGGTCATACACCCGTAACCAATCACCAACCACCACCACCACCACCACCACCACCACCACCAACAACAACAACACCACCACCACCCCACCACCACCACCACCACCACCACCACCACCACCACCACCACACGTACTATATAGCTGTACTAAGGACCGCTTTCTCTCAGTTGTAGACGCGTAGAGCATCATGAAACGTTATCTATGTCGTCACTGCGGACTGGCCCTCGACACGTATGCAGAGCTAACACGCCACGTAGCGACTCATTTGACACCGGCAGTGACCGACCACACGTATTCAGTGGCGCAGCCAATAGAGGTGCCACCTAGCGACCAGGCAAAGCGAACGAAATATTCGTGTAAATGCGATGCAACGTTTGAGAGATGGGACGATCTGCAGCATCATGTTAGGTCCGTATGTCGTCTTAGCAGTAGCAGTAGCAGTAGCAGTAGCAGTAATAGAAAACAGACCACAGTGTACACATGTGCGAAATGTGGAAAGAATTTCAATAGACGCAATGTCCTGAACAGACACGCACGAACAACGTGTACCGACGTCGTCGTCGTCGTCGTCGTCGTCGTCGTCAAGAAGCCACCATTACCGAAGAGATCAAACAGGGAAGACACCACACCCCACCATCCACTCGTTACCGACGAAGACCCCATCGACCCACCTGCTCGACTCCCCTTCGCCGACAACCTATCGACGGAACTGTTAGATGTCGTACGAGCGCACTGGTCGACCATACGGACACGTGTAACGAGAGGTCCTCTCCAGTGCAGGTACGATTACAGATTAACGACTCTGGACACGACCGTTCTAGAGACGCCGTTGAAGAACATGTTCCAGGAACAGACCAACGCTTTCAAGATTAACCTCAGTTACGGGTTCGTTCTGAGGAACAAGAACACGGGTCAATACAAGTACTACCATTCCTCGTGCAACTGCTGTGGACGCTACCTGGACGAGCCCAGTCTCATCACCAACAGCAAGGACTTTGATGACTTCCTCGAACGCATCCGAGAAACCGACGTCTTGCAATGGGCCATCAATCAAAGACCGGATTCGGCGTGGGTGTGCGAACTCGTGACCAATGTAACATTTTTCGTCAATCGCATCATCGATCATCCGATAGGATGTGTAGGAATGATCGCCCTTCCAGGCTACATAACGAAGAACAAAGCCGTCATCGGATTGGAAAAGGAGCCCATCCATGCCAAGAGTTACAGTGACAACCTGTGTCTCTTCCGATGTCTGGCCCTGCATCGAGGATGTGAAAGTCGTCGGTTGGAACCAGCTGTGAAGACGCTGTACGAGACTTACGCCCAAGACGGCGTATCCATGGAAGCATTTGCCGGGGTCACGATGGACGACCTCTATCGTGTAGAGACCACGTTCCAAACGAATGTGTGCGTGTACAGTCTCGTAAAACCAGATGGAGAGGATGGAAAGCCAACTGCAAAACTCGTTCGTCGCTCGGTATGTAAGTACCCTGACACACTCTACCTCAATCTTCACGGGACACATTTTTCCTTCATCCAGGATAGACGCATGTACTGTCACTCGTACAGATGTCGGAAGTGTGGGGACTCGTTGTGGAAAGACGCATGGCATCTACGCAACCACGAGAGCACGTGTACGGGGTGTGTGCGCTGAGTCTATCCTGGTGGCGTGTACCATTCGACTCCATCGGTGTTCGACCGACTAGCCGACGAGAACATTCGAGTGGCCGAAGCGTTGCAGTACTATCCGTACCGAGCCACCTTCGACTTTGAGTGTTGGTTCGACACCGAACACCTTCCGTCGGACAGTGACCAGGTTCACTGGGTTGCGCGTCACGTCCCGCTGAGCGTCAGCGTGGCATCCAACGTACCCGGACACGAACAAGTTACATGCATCGTCACGGACGGAGACACCAACAAGTTGGTGAGCAACATGATGACTATCCTGCAATCGATGAGTGAGGCCGCGTACGACAAGATCAAAGGCTCATACGATCATGTGTTGGAACAACTCGCCGAAGAGCTGACGAAATGGGACGAACGGGAGGAGGCTGCACGATCAGCCACCGACAAGGACGCTCGACCGGCAACCAATCCGTACAAAACGCTGATGGGACAACTGTATGGATGGATGCGTCAGTTACCTGTCATCGGGTTCAATTCGGGGAAGTATGATCTCAATGCCGTCAAACAGTTCCTCATACCGTACTTCCTGACGACTTCAAAGACGGTGGAACAAGACGAAGAGGACGAGGACGAGAGTGAGCAAGAGGAAACAAAGAAAGACGAGAACGACGGCATCGGGTCAATGTTCGTCATCAAACGCAACAACACTTTCATGTGTCTTTCGACGGATCAGCTGAAATTCCTAGACATGATCAACTACATAGCCCCCGGGTTCAGCTACGACAAGTATCTGAAAGCGTACGGATGCGAGGTGACGAAAGGTCATTTCCCGTACGAGTACATGGACCGTCTGGAGAGACTCGACGACACCGCTCTTCCACCGAAAGAGGCCTTCTTCAGTCGACTGAAGAACGAAGGTATTTCAGACGAGGATTACGCCAGTTGTCAGGAGGCCTGGCGCGTCAATGGCATGACGACGTTGCGCGACTTTCTCGTCTGGTACAACAACAGGGACGTGGTTCCCTTTCTACAGGCCATCGACAGACAGTTTGCGTTCTATCGACAACGTGGAATAGACATGTTCAAGCAAGGTATCAGCGTACCTGGTCTGACCCTGCTGTACCTGTTCAACGACCTTCCAGAGAAGACCTACTTTACCATCTTCAACGAGAAGAATAAAGACCTGCACGACCTCGTCAAAGAGAACATTGTAGGCGGGCCTTCGATCATTTTTCATCGCTATCACGAGAAAGGGTTCACCACGCTACGTCAGAACGAGTACGGAGAGGTTGCTCGGCCTTGTCGATCGATCGTCGGATACGATGCGAACGCACTGTACCTGTGGTCGCTCATGCAAGACATGCCTATGGGATGGTGCACGCAACGACGGGCAGAGAAGGACTTCCGCCCAGAATCGGCGCAGCTGTACGGACAGATGGCTGCAGAATGGTTGACGTGGGAATCCGAACGCACGGGACGTCCCATACGGCATCAGATCAACGGACGAGAGAAGAGAATAGGCAAACATCGGGTGGACGGATGGTGCAGCGAGACGAAGACGGCTTATCAGTTCCAAGGTTGCTTTTTTCACGGTTGCTCGTGCAACCGAGAAGAGGTGAACGCCGTCAACGGGAAACCCATGGCGCAACTGCTCGCCGAGACCCGAAAGACCACCGCCTACCTACGTCACTTTGTCACAGTCGTCGAGCTGTGGGAATGCGAGTGGAAAGAGATGAGACGAACCCCGGCCGTACGAAAGTGTCTGGATGCTGCATTTCCCCGACGTCGACACGTGCGATGGAAGATGACGTCGCAACAGATCCTGAACGGAGTGCGTGCAGGAACCGTGTTCGGCATGATCGAGTGCGACATTCGCGTACCGGAAGAATTGCGCGAGCACTTTGCCGAGATGCAGCCCGTGTTCAAGAACATCAGTCTGATACGCGAGGATCTCGGTCCGTTCATGCGTCGATACGCCGAAGAGCACAACATAATGAAGACTCCGCGACGCATGCTCGTGGGTAGTTATTGCGGTGATAAGATACTGCTCGCAACGCCACTGCTGCGATGGTATCTGGACCACGGTCTCGAGGTGCTGCACGTGTACCAGGTCATGGAATACGATCCTATTCCGTGTTTCCGGCAGTTCGGCGATGCAGTGTCCAAGGCCCGACGCGAGGGCGACGTCCACCAAGACAAGACCATCATCGCGGACACCATGAAGTTGCTGGGGAACTCGGGCTACGGAAAGACCATCACCAACGTTGACCGACATCGCGACGTCAGCTACTGCACAGAGAAGGTGGCATCGCTCAAGGTCAACGATAAACGGTTCCGACAACTCGAGAAAGTCGTCGACGATGCGTACGAGGTAGAGATGAACAAGAAAACCGTCAAGTACACCCTACCCGTACACGTGGGATTCTTCGTTCTGCAATACGCCAAGATGCGCATGTTGCAGTTCTATTACGACTTCATCATCCGATACGTGGAGCGCCCCCTGTTCCAGTACTGCGAGATGGATACAGATAGTGCCTATTTAGCCTTGGCCTGAGAGTCCGTCGATGACCTCGTGACCCCAGCACTACGAGAACATTATTTCCGACATCGTTCCGAATGGCTCCCGTCCGAATGTTGCGAGGATCATCGGAACGACTACGTGCGCTGTCGCCTCGCCAATTGACCGTGGGTCGGAGACGAGGCGTGCTGTAAGGCGCGAAGAGCGTTCGACAAGAGGACACCGGGTCTGTTCAAGGTCGAGTGGTCCGGTGCCGGATTCGTGGGGTTGTGTAGCAAGACGTACTATTGTTTCGGAGCCACCGACAAGTACAGCACCAAAGGACTGAACAAACGGCACAACACCATCGACAAGGATGCGTTCCTGGCGGTGATCACCAACCGTCGGAGCGGAAGTGGAGCGAACCGTGGTTTCCGGGTGTATAAATCTAGCGTGTTGACGTACGTGCAGAAACGGACTGCCCTCACCTTCTTTTACGCCAAACGCGTGGTGCACGAGGACGGGGTGACCACGGGTCCGGTGGACGTATAGAAAAGGCGATACACGCTGCACTCGTTTCATACGCAATCATGGATGCACGATGGAAACACCCCTTCACGTGCATCGTCGCCGGACCGACGGGGTGCGGCAAGAGTACTTTCGTGACGCGTATGTTGCGTCACGCCGCTGCGATGATCGATCCACCGCCCGAACAAATAACGTGGTGTTACGGATAATGGCAAGAGGCTTACGCAACGACGGACTTGGGTCACGTGCGATTCGAGGAAGGGTTACCGACGGCGGCCATGTTCGATCCGACAACGAGGAACCTCATCGTCATAGACGATCTCATGGCAGAAACGGACGAACGGGTCACGACCTTGTTCACTAAAAAAAGTCACCACAGGAACACGTCCGTGCTGTATCTCGTACAGAACCTGTTCCCTAAAAACAAAGAGAGTCGCACCATCAGTCTGAATTCGCAGTACATGGTGGTGTTCAAGAATCCACGTGACGCATCGCAGATGGCGAACTTGGCTCGACAGATGTATCCGGGACGCGGCAAAAGACGCCACATCGGTACCGTACGGTTATCTATTGGTCGATCTCAAACAGGACACGCCCGAGGATATGCGTCTGCGCACGGCCATCTTTCCACACGACGGTGTTCAGTACGTGTACTTGCCGAAGGTATAAAACGACCGAGTGTGTGGATAGTCTCTTCATTCGCATCATGTCTGCCCTGGTGAAGAGACACATCGTGTGCATACAGGCTCTGGCCAGAGTCAAGAACAACAAAATTAAAAAGGGCATCATCGCCAACGCCGACGCCGATCTGCTGTGTGCACTAGCCGAGTGTGCCTACAACATACTAACAAAGAACATTCCATTGACCGCTTTACAGAGGCGACGATTGAATAAATACAGGACGAAGTTACGCGAGTTGGCTAATAGACGAACGCCCGCTGCCAGGAGAAGACGCATCTTGCTGCAACCGCAGGTTGGCGAGGGACAGAGCGGCGGTTTCCTATCGGCCTTCCTAGCACCGTTGGCAAGTTCGGTCTTGCTACCCTTGCTCCAACAGGTGCTGACCAAAAGGTAGATACATTGAACACGCACGCAAGATGGCCTTGGTGGACCCGCGCCTGTTGGACACGCTTCGGTCACCCCCACCCCCACCCGCGACCGACACCTTAGGCAAGAAGGTGCAAGCCCTCGATGACGAGATGAAGACCATCCTCGATAGAAAGGACCTAGACGACGGGACCAAGGTGACACTGTATAATCAGGTGTTGCAGCGATACAACGTCCTGACCGATAAACGCATCAAGGAACCGCTACGCGTGGTCACGGTGAACGAGTCTGAGGTGGAGCCGGGGTCAGAGGGTGCAGTACGAGCTCCTATTAGCGGACTGGAGGCCACCGTCTTGGCCACCGTTCCCAGGACCATGCAGGCCAAAGCCAGCCGTTTGATGGAGCATCTGAAGAGAGATATCGCGTGGACCGCTCGCGGTGAACTGATACACGAGGGCGTGCCGGTTGTCGGCAGTAACGTGGTGGATCTCGTTAATGATCTGTTGCGTAAGAGAAAGACCGCTCCGACGGGTTGGCAGCCATTCGCACAACAACTCCGTGCCATCAACCTACCCATGACGTTGGTCGGTAACGTCTCCAGGAGAGCCTACATACGTCCGGCGCCGGCGGTCACTCCCTCTCGTCGGTCAATTACTACTCCGCGTGCTGCTGCTGCTGCTGCTGCTGCTGCTGCAGGTAGTGCACGAAGATCGCTAAGTTGGTCACCCCTCGTCCGTCAGAGCCGTCGAATGGAACATACCATGCCCACCCCACCCCCCGAATGACGCAAGGCTTTGTCGTCATTGGCTGCTTGGGACACCCTATAGGATGGTACGCTGCGTGTCCGTAGCACAGTGTTCGTCATGTCGCCCGATCCACAGGACCTCGTGTACCGTTCCGTCGTCGGTGCGATATTTATCAGTGGACTTTACATGATTGCTCACGGTATAGTCCAAAGTTTTATGCAACAGGCGTTATTCGAACCCCCCTCGCTCGTCGAATGGACCATTCCTTGTCCACCCCACTCTCCCCCCGCATCACGCAAGGCTTCGTCGTCATTGGCTGGATGGAACAACGTATAAGGTGGTAAGACGCGTGTCCGTAGCACAGTGTTCGTCATGCTCATCGATCCACAGGACGCGTACCGTTCCCTCGTCGCTGCGATATTGTTCGAAGGACTTACCTTGCTGGGAGACGTTGCAGCCGACATTATTATACAACAGGTGTTATTCAGACTATGGTTACGCTACTAGACCGTTGTTGTTCCACCGCTTACGTTGTGGGTGCCATAGTGTGTGTCCTACTACACGTCGGCGTGCTCCTCGTCATTCGTCAGCAGTCGTACTCCGGAGTCAACGTCACCGCCCCCGTCAACGCATCGGTCCTCCTCCTTTTTGATGGCAGAGAGGGGAGAACGCCCCATGAGTGAGGTCTACTTCGATCCCAAAAGGGTAGGTAGTTATGGTGGCGTCGACGGCTTGCGACGCGTCACGCGCCTGCCGCAGGCCGATCTCGTGAAAAACGGTGAAAGGTGAAAAACGACAACGAAGGTATGACCTTTATACTCACGGTGATCGACGTCTTCTCGAAAGTGGCCTGGTGTGTTCCCATGAAGAACAAGTCCGCGGCGTCGTTGGTGGCAGCGCTGCAATCCACGTTCGTCGACGTTTGGCCAAAGATATTGCAGACAGATGACGGCAAAGAATTTCGGAACAAATCCGTTCAGGCTCTATTGCGGCGTTACGACATCCATCACTTCTCCACGCACAACGCGGAGACGAAGGCATGCGTCGTGGAAAGATTCAACCGAACGTTGAAGTCGCGCATGTGGCGATACTTCACGCGACACCAGACGTGGCGGTACATCGACATCCTTCCGGACTTGGTGCGATCGTATAACAACGCCCGCCACCGCATGATCGGTATGGCTCCGTCACACGTGAATGCCAAGAATCAAGAAAAAGTGTGGCAACGTCTGTACGGTCACGACGGTAAGGGCGTGCCCAAGTTGCACGTGTCAGATCGCGTGCGCGTCAGCAAGCACAAACGCACGTTCGAAAAGGGCTACGAGACGAACTGGAGCGAAGAGATGTTCACGGTACACGAGGTTCACCCCTCCGATCCACCCGTGTACCGCTTGCGGGACGATCTCGGCGAAGTGCTGGAGGGTACCTTCTACGAACTGGAGCTGCAGAAGGTGTCGGTACCCGTCGATAAAGTGTACCGTGTTCAAGAGGTACTGCAACGTCGTACAGTTGGTAGACGAAATGAGGCTTTGGTGAAATGGTTCGGCTATTCCTCCGCATTCAACAGCTGGATCGATGCAAGGGCACTCGTCCACTCCACTATAAAGACTAGCCGCGCACATGGCGACACTGCATTCGAGAAATGACACACGACGCGACACCACCGACCTGCACCACCACCACCACCACCACCATCATAGACGAGGAAGAAGTGGAGCAGGACGAGGATTGTACTGACGCTGCACCGAACGAGCCAGACAGCACTCCCTGGCATCTTTTCGGTACCGCGTGTCCCAAAGAAGAGATCGTGTTTCTGTGTCAGGTCGTCGTCTTGTACACGGTCATTCTGATCAGCATTTACAACCTAACGACAGGTCACGGCGATTCCACTCTGTGGACGGCTCTGTTGAGTAGTTCTTTGGGTTACCTACTGCCCAATCCCACGTTGAGACGCAATGGCGACTGATTTCTACATGACGCTGCCTAGCAACGCTTCTATGAAGATGCACCCCGACAACACCTTGACCCATTACGTCACGGCCTTGCCTGAACGCATCGATCTTACCGGCGAGTGGGAGTGTGGGTTGGCTGAGGCCCAGTATCCGCACACTTGGTACAACGTCACAGAGAACGATGTCTGGTTCTTCCTCAACACGATCGATGCTACGGACTCGTCCCGACGTTCGAAGTTGTCGTGTGGGTATTACGACGATCCGTTAACATTGCTGTATCACGTCAATAAGGGACTGTACAGTATGGGGACGGAGGAGACACAGGCTCAAATGAGCAATAGTTCCGTCACTCAGAAAATGACGTTACACATGACAGCGAACACCCTGTTCACCGTACCGTACCACAGCGCGGTGGCGGCCATGTTAGGATTCCGTGAACCCGTAGCCAGCGAGCCGGAGTCGGTTACGTCATCTCCCGTCCTCCCCGTTGCCTCCCGCCATCCCGACTCGTCGTACCCCTTCCACATCGAGGCCGACGATGTGGTGAACCTGACGCAGGGGTTCGACACCCTCTACCTCTACACGGACATCGTGGAGTCTCGTATAGTGGGTGACATTCTCGCGCCTCTGTTGCGCGCCCTTCCGATTAGCGGACGTCACGGTGACAGGGTGTCCGCTCGTTTCACTAACGTGCACTACGTACCCCTGTTGCGCTCGAACTTCAACTCGATCGAGGTGGATATAAGGAACGACATGGGTCGACGCGTGCCATTCGAATACGGCAGAGTGACGGTGACGCTTCATTTTCGTCGACGCAAGCCCGGACTGTTCTGATGAATTACAACGATTATTACGCACGCCAGGCTGGCGGTGCGCTGCCCTACTTCGCCGGTGCGCAATACCAGCGAGGTCACGGACTGGGCAGTCTGTTCGGCAGTCTGTTGCGCAGCGCCATGCCGCTCATCAAGAGAGGTGCCGTGGTGAAGAGAGATATCGCGTGGACCGCTCGCGGTGAACTGATACATGAGGGCGTGCCGGTTGTCGGCAGTAACGTGGTGGATCTCGTTAATGATCTGTTGCGTAAGAGAAAGACCGCTCCGACGGGTTGGCAGCCATTCGCACAACAACTCCGTGCCATCAACCTACCCATGACGTTGGTCGATAACGTCTCCAGGAGAGCCTACATACGTCCGGCGCCGGCGGTCACTCCCTCTCGTCGGTCAATTACTACTCCGCGTGCTGCTGCTGCTGCTGCTGCTGCTGCTGCTGCTGCTGCTGCTGCTGCTGCTGCTGCTGCTGCTGCTGCTGCTGCAGGTAGTGCACGAAGATCGCTAAGTTGGTCACCCCTCGTCCGTCAGAGCCGTCGAATGGAACATACCATGCCCACCCCACCCCCCGAATGACGCAAGGCTTTGTCGTCATTGGCTGCTTGGGACACCCTATAGGATGGTACGCTGCGTGTCCGTAGCACAGTGTTCGTCATGTCGCCCGATCCACAGGACCTCGTGTACCGTTCCGTCGTCGGTGCGATATTTATCAGTGGACTTTACATGATTGCTCACGGTATAGTCCAAAGTTTTATGCAACAGGCGTTATTCGAACCCCCCTCGCTCGTCGAATGGACCATTCCTTGTCCACCCCACTCTCCCCCCGCATCACGCAAGGCTTCGTCGTCATTGGCTGGATGGAACAACGTATAAGGTGGTACGACGCGTGTCCGTAGCACAGTGTTCGTCATGCTCATCGATCCACAGGACGCGTACCGTTCCCTCGTCGCTGCGATATTGTTCGAAGGACTTACCTTGCTGGGAGACGTTGCAGCCGACATTCTTATACAACAGGTGTTATTCAGACTATGGTTACGCTACTAGACCGTTGTTGTTCCACCGCTTACGTTGTGGGTGCCATAGTGTGTGTCCTACTACACGTCGGCGTGCTCCTCGTCATTCGTCAGCAGTCGTACTCCGGAGTCAACGTCACCGCCCCCGTCAACGCATCGGTCCTCCTCCTCTTTTGATGGCAGAGAGGGGAGAACGCCCCATGAGTGAGGTCTACTTCGATCCCAAAAGGGTAGGTAGTTATGGTGGCGTCGACGGCTTGCGACGCGTCACGCGCCTGCCGCAGGCCGATCTCGTGAAAAACGGTGAAAGGTGAAAAACGACAACGAAGGTATGACCTTTATACTCACGGTGATCGACGTCTTCTCGAAAGTGGCCTGGTGTGTTCCCATGAAGAACAAGTCCGCGGCGTCGTTGGTGGCAGCGCTGCAATCCACGTTCGTCGACGTTTGGCCAAAGATATTGCAGACAGATGACGGCAAAGAATTTCGGAACAAATCCGTTCAGGCTCTATTGCGGCGTTACGACATCCATCACTTCTCCACGCACAACGCGGAGACGAAGGCATGCATCGTGGAAAGATTCAACCGAACGTTGAAGTCGCGCATGTGGCGATACTTCACGCGACACCAGACGTGGCGGTACATCGACATCCTTCCGGACTTGGTGCGATCGTATAACAACGCCCGCCACCGCATGATCGGTATGGCTCCGTCACACGTGAATGCCAAGAATCAAGAAAAAGTGTGGCAACGTCTGTACGGTCACGACGGTAAGGGCGTGCCCAAGTTGCACGTGTCAGATCGCGTGCGCGTCAGCAAGCACAAACGCACGTTCGAAAAGGGCTACGAGACGAACTGGAGCGAAGAGATGTTCACGGTACACGAGGTTCACCCCTCCGATCCACCCGTGTACCGCTTGCGGGACGATCTCGGCGAAGTGCTGGAGGGTACCTTCTACGAACTGGAGCTGCAGAAGGTGTCGGTACCCGTCGATAAAGTGTACCGTGTTCAAGAGGTACTGCAACGTCGTACAGTTGGTAGACGAAATGAGGCTTTGGTGAAATGGTTCGGCTATTCCTCCGCATTCAACAGCTGGATCGATGCAAGGGCACTCGTCCACTCCACTATAAAGACTAGCCGCGCACATGGCGACACTGCATTCGAGAAATGACACACGACGCGACACCACCGACCTGCACCACCACCACCACCACCACCATCATAGACGAGGAAGAAGTGGAGCAGGACGAGGATTGTACTGACTCTGCACCGAACGAGCCAGACAGCACTCCCTGGCATCTTTTCGGTACCGCGTGTCCCAAAGAGGAGATCGTGTTTCTGTGTCAGGTCGTCGTCTTGTACACGGTCATTCTGATCAGCATTTACAACCTAACGACAGGTCACGGCGATTCCACTCTGTGGACGGCTCTGTTGAGTAGTTCTTTGGGTTACCTACTGCCCAATCCCACGTTGAGACGCAATGGCGACTGATTTCTACATGACGCTGCCTAGCAACGCTTCTATGAAGATGCACCCCGACAACACCTTGACCCATTACGTCACGGCCTTGCCTGAACGCATCGATCTTACCGGCGAGTGGGAGTGTGGGTTGGCTGAGGCCCAGTATCCGCACACTTGGTACAACGTCACAGAGAACGATGTATGGTTCTTCCTCAACACGATCGATGCTACGGACTCGTCCCGACGTTCGAAGTTGTCGTGTGGGTATTACGACGATCCGTTAACATTGCTGTATCACGTCAATAAGGGACTGTACAATATGGGGACGGAGGAGACACAGGCTCAAATGAGCTATAGTTCCGTCACTCAGAAAATGACGTTACACATGACAGCGAACACCCTGTTCACCGTACCGTACCACAGCGCGGTGGCGGCCATGTTAGGATTCCGTGAACCCGTAGCCAGCGAGCCGGAGTCGGTTACGTCATCTCCCGTCCTCCCCGTTGCCTCCCGCCATCCCGACTCGTCGTACCCCTTCCACATCGAGGCCGACGATGTGGTGAACCTGACGCAGGGGTTCGACACCCTCTACCTCTACACGGACATCGTGGAGTCTCGTATAGTGGGTGACACTCTCGCGCCTCTGTTGCGCGCCCTTCCGATTAGCGGACGTCACGGTGACAGGGTGTCCGCTCGTTTCACTAACGTGCACTACGTACCCCTGTTGCGCTCGAACTTCAACTCGATCGAGGTGGATATAAGGAACGACATGGGTCGACGCGTGCCATTCGAATACGGCAGAGTGACGGTGACGCTTCATTTTCGTCGACGCAAGCCCGGACTGTTCTGATGAATTACAACGATTATTACGCACGCCAGGCTGGCGGTGCGCTGCCCTACTTCGCCGGTGCGCAATACCAGCGAGGTCACGGACTGGGCAGTCTGTTCGGCAGTCTGTTGCGCAGCGCCATGCCGCTCATCAAGAGAGGTGCCGTGGCGTTGGGCAAGGGAGCGTTGAAGACCGGCGTTCGCATAGCGTCTTATCAGGCCAGAACATAAAAACGGCTGCCAAAAGATGCGTCACCGACGCCGTGATGAGCAGTATTCGAGCTCCCCCTGGTAAACGTATAAAACGAGCGGCCGCAAAGGCGACATTCACTACAGTAAAGCGACGCCGCAAGAAACGGACGTCCACGAAACGCGCTGCCGACATTTTCGACGACAAAGATGGCGTTCGTGCATAGACAGTCGTGCGAGGGAGTCAAGACCGAGCTGGATCTCTTTACCGTACCCCCCACTCAGAACTGTATCGCCGAAAGTCACGTGGTGGAACATCAACCCATGGCCTCTCTGGACTCTGGAGGACCGATAGAATTCTTCAACCCCGGATCGGGTGACGATTACATGGATCTCGCCAACACGATGCTACACGTGCAGGTGAAGGTGACGCGAGCCAACGGTAACCCTATCGACGCGGGCGAACCCGTGGGACCGGTGAACAACTGGTTGCAGTCGCTGTTCAGCAATGTCGACCTCTCCCTGAACGGTACACTCGTGACCTCTTCGTCCTTCAACTCGTACCCGTATCGATCCTACATAGAGGCGCTGCTGAGTTACGGATTCGACGCCAAGTCGACGCAGCTGACGAATCAGCTGTGGTACAAGGACAAGGCTAGTCGCATGCACGCCACCGAGCTAGCCGCCGGACCCGATCCTAACCCCGGATTCGTGACTCGTCGAGAGTACATAGCCGGCAGTCGCGTGGTCGACATGATGGGTCGTCTCCACGTGGATATGTTTCTGCAGGATAAATTCCTGATCAACGGTGTCGACGTCAAGTTACGACTGATGCGCAGCAAGCCCTCGTTTGCGCTGATGGCTGCTGGAAACAACGAGTACAAGATAACCATCGTCAACGCGTCCTTGTTCGTCAAGAAGGCCACCCTCAATCCGGCCGTGCAGATGGCTCACATCAAGGCTCTCGAGCGGACCACGGTCAAGTATCCGTTACGACCCGTCGAATGCAAGGTGTACTCCATTCCCACGGGAGCTCTGTCGCACACGCACGAGAACCTGTTCCTCAGTGCTCTGCCGAAACGTCTCATACTGTGCTGCATCGACAACGACGCCTACAACGGCACGTACACCACAAACCCGTTTCACGCCAAGAACAACGCCATAAGCTTCGTCTCGGTGTACGTGGACGGTCGTCAGATACCCGCCAAACCCTTCCAGCCCAACTTCGAAGAAAACCTCTTCGCCAGGAGCTACGCGAGCCTGTTCACCTCGACCGGCAAGATATGGCAGGACGAGGGGAACAGTCTGACTCGCGACGAGTACCGAGACGGCTACACCTTCTTCGGTTTCGACCTGACCCCCGACCAGTGCGACGGTCCCTGCTTTAATCTGGTACAAAAAGGCAACCTGCGCATAGAATTTCATTTCCGTGCAGCGCTTCAGACCACCGTGAACGTCGTCGCCTACGCCGAATTCGAGTCCGTGCTGGAAATCGACAAGAACCGCAACGTCATCTACGACTTCTGAGATGGACACCCTGCAGATCGCCCGTCTACTGGCGATGGATCCGAACACCGCGTCCGTCTTTGGCGGCGTCGTACCCAGAGATGGACTGCCTACAACAATTGACGCTTTGCCGATCGCCTTCGTGTGCAACACCGACGACGGCGACGAACCGGGCGAACATTGGATAGCGCTGTACCTGTCCTCCGACGGGCGCGGCGAATACTTCTGTTCGTACGGTCTACCGCCTCGCCACGCGGCGTTCCGCACCTTCTTGAACAAACACTGTTCCGAGTGGACTCATAACAGCACGAGACTTCAGAGTCCTCTGTCTAACGTTTGCGGACAATATTGCGTCACTTATATCATGCTTCGTTGTAACGGTTCTCCTATGCGAACTTTCGTCAACGCTTTCCACACCGATCTGGTCGCTAACGATTGTCGCGTGTTCGATTGGATTAACCTGCTGAAAAAGGGTATACCGTACTATCGCATATCGTACTGAGCCTCTGGCGCGGTGGTCGCTCCACCCGTAAGCTCGTTGTATCCACTCACATACGATCGCCTCGTTTGTACTGTTGCCGCTTTGTTGTATTCAATCAAATACGTGTGCACCGTACGATTTTGTTCGTCTCCTTACTAGGTTAATGACCCTCCCGTAAACGTAACTAGGTCAATGTTCGTTCCTCCTCCAGTCCCTAGGGGGCGCTTAGGTTACCCATAAGGCACTGCGCTCAGGAAGCGCTCTGATTGGCTACGTAACTAGGTCCATGTTCGTTCCTCCTCCAGTCGCTAGGGGGCGCTTAGGTTACGCATGACTGCACTGCGCTCGGCTACAACCGCCAGGGGGCACTCTGATTGGCTGCGCGCGCAACCGCGGTCGGTGGGCGATATTAGGGGGTATTTCCTTTGATGTCAGTCATGCGTAGCCACCACCGGTTGAGGTCTCAGAAACCTCCACCTACTACTCTCAGTGAGGACACTGGCGTTGATGCGGTGGTTTTCCCAATGGATGCGAAGCATCTTCTGAAGGAAGCGTTGGTGAAATTTCACCTTGGTCTTTAGGTGGTAGTGACAAGTGACCCAGGTCTCACTCCCATTTAGTAAAGTAGTGACGCAGACGACTTTGTAGACCATGACCACGACAGGTTTCCTTCCGGAGGTTGTGGTCGTCGAAGACACGGTGGCGCAGCTCCCTAAATGAGGTGCAGCTCCCCAAAGGAGGTGCAGCTCCCTAAAGGAGGTGCAGCTCCCCAAAGGAGGTGCAGCTCCTTAAAGGAGGTGCAGCTCCCCAAAGGAGGTGCAGCTCCCCAAAGGAGGTGCAGCTCCTTAAAGGAGGTGCAGCTCCCCAAAGGAGGTGCAGCTCCCCAAAGGAGGTGCAGTTCCTTAAAGGTGGCGCAGCTCCCCAAAGGAGGTGCAGCTCCCCAAAGGAGGTGCAGCTCCCTAAAGGAGGTGCTCTTCGATGGTTGGCATTTGGGACTGCCTAGATATAGGAGCTATTCAACAACTTCAAGGGTTCCAGGAGACTTTGATTTCAGGAAGTCCCTTTTACGTTGTTGTAACATAAACCAGCCGCATTCACCCAGAATTAATTTTTGAGGTCAAAGTATGTCATCTACTTTGTGTTACTTTGTGTTACGCTACTCCTCCTGGCTGCTTTGTATCTCGGGCCCCAAACTTTCAGGGATTCATCTACGACCCCACGGTCGGGTCGTCTCAAATTATTTTTTTTGGAGGAAATTCCACCCGTTATTACCCTTTCTACGAACAAGCGAAGTTGTAGTTATTACGCATACAATTGTCGGCAACGCTATGCCAACAATTACGTACACTTGTTGACAACGCTATGCCAACAATTACGTACACTTGTTGACAACGCTACGACAACAATTACGTACACTTGTTGACAACGCTACGCCAACAATTACGTACACTTTTTGACAACGCTATGCCAACAATTACGTACACTTGTTGATAACGCTATGCCAACAATTACGTACACTTGTTGACAACGCTACGCCAACAATTACGTACACTTGTTGACAACGCTACGCCAACAATTACGTACACTTGTTGACAACGCTATGCCAACAATTACGTACACTTGTTGACAACGCTACGCCAACAATTACGTACACTTGTTGACAACGCTACGCGTCTTTTCTTCGATTGTCACATAATACAAGGCGTCGCTAGACGTTGATATAACTGCCAGTATTATGTCGCAATCTCGAGAGACATTGACTGGCACATCAAGTATTTGAATCTGAATAAATATTCTCAACGCTCTTTTAGAGCCAACAGAGAAGGAATTGGGCGCGCAGTTTTAACGTTTCCTGTTGATATTTGATATATTAGCAATGGCTAATTGTAGCTTATTCCAGTCGCGTATCGGTTGTGGGAAGAAAGAGTACGTATGGCAGTCATTGTTCAAAGAGGCTCGTTGGTATGCTAGATTGTGTAGATTTTTGGAGTGGCGCTATAACTGGGTGTGAGAATTCTTCTGCGTGAATGGCAATCTGGCCGTAGTAGATTTTATGGAACAGGGAGAGTCTGGCCTCCTTCCTCCTGTTTTCTAAGGTATCCCGTTGGAGGGACTTCAGCATTGATGTTACACTGCTGGTTCACTTGTAGTCTTTGCATACAAAGCGGGCCGATCTTCTTTGGACTCTCTCGATTTGATCTTTAAGTTCCTGTGTGTAGGGGTCCCAGACAAGGTGTGGGCGAACAAGGGTTGAGTAGGCTGTTGATTTGAGGTCTTGGGGACATGAATAAAGATTACGTCTAATAAATCCTAGGGCCCTATTTGCTTTGGCCGTAATAATGTTGACGTGATTCCCCCAATTGAGGCTGTGTGTGATTTCTACACCTAAGTATGAGTGCGATGTTGTTTCTTGTAATGTTGAGTTTCCTAATGTGTATTTAAATTGTTTGGGTGACCTAGCATGTGACAGACGTAATAAAAAACATTTTGAAGTGTTAAATATCATCTGCCGTGTGTCCTGCCATTTGGACAGGGTGTTGAGATCTGATTGCAGTTGCTGCAAATCTGGTGTGCCTCTAATTGGGGTAAATATGACACAGTCGTCGGCAAACACTCTGAGTGTGGAGTTGGTGTTATTTGGTAAATCATTAATATACATACGAAAAAGTAAAAGATCGAGCACCATTACATGGGCACCCCTGACTTGACGTGGACCCACTCCAAATTCTCTCCATCTACAACTACTCTTTTCTTCCTTTTAGTGAGGGAATTTAAAATCCAGTTGAATGTACTTCCAGTGATACCATAGTTGTTGATTTTATGAAGTAACCGCTTGTGCGGTACCGTGTCGAAGGCCTTTGAGGATTCCATTATTACCATGTCTATCTGGATTCTATTGTCAAGAGATTGAGCCAGGTCATGTATAGTCTGGATTAGTTGAGTCTCGCAAGAGTGATGCTTGCGGAATCCGTGTTGTTTGTCGGTTAAGTTACTATAATGATCAAGACGTTGCATAATGTTGCTATACAGGATGTGCTCAAGCACCTCACAACATATGGACATAATGTTGCTATACAGGATGTGCTCAAGCACCTCACAACATATGGACATAATGTTGTTATACAGGATGTGCTCAAGCACCTTAAAACATATGGATGTAAGCGAAACAGGTCGGTAGTTACTAGGTGTAGATCTATCTCCTTTTTAAAAATCAGAGATATGTTAGCAATGAGCCAGTCTGATGGAATTACTCCTGTGTTTAGAGATATGTTGGCAATGAGCCAGTCTGATGGAACTACTCCTGTGTTTAGAGATATGTTGGCAATGAGCCAGTCTGATGGAACCACTCCTGTGTTTAGAGATATGTTGGCAATGAGCCAGTCTGATGGAACTACTCCTGTGTTTAGAGATATGTTGGCAATGAGCCAGTCTGGTGGAACTATTCCTGTGTTTAGATATATGTTGGCAATGAGCCAGTCTGATGGAACTACTCCTGTGTTTAGAGATATGTTGGCAATGAGCCAGTCTAATGGAACTATTCCTGTGTTTAGAGATATGTTGGCAATGAGCCAGTCTGATGGAACTACTCCTGTGTTTAGAGATATGTTGGCAATGAGCCAGTCTGATGGAACTATTCCTGTGTTTAGATATATGTTGGCAATGAGCCAGTCTGATGGAACTACTCCTGTGTATAGATATATGTTGGCAATGAGCCAGTCTGATGGAACTGTTCCTGTGTTTAGAGATATGTTGACAATGAGCCAGTCTGATGGAACTATTCCTGTGTTTATATATATGTTGGCAATGAGCCAGTCTGATGGAACTACTCCTGTGTTTAGAGATATGTTGGCAATGAGCCAGTCTGATGGAACTATTCCTGTGTTTAGACATATATTGGCAATGAACCAGTCTGGTGGAACTACTCCTGTGCTTAGAGATATGTTGGCAATGATCCAGTCTGATGGAACTACTCCTGTGTTTAGAGATATGTTGGCAATGAGCCAGTCTGATGGAACTATTCCTGTGTTTAGATATATGTTGGCAATGAGCCAGTCTGATGGAACTACTCCTTTGTTTAGATATATGTTGGCAATGAGCCAGTCTGGTGGAACTACTCCTGTGCTTAGAGATATGTTGGCAATGTCTGATGGAACTACTCCTGTGTTTAGAGATATGTTGGCAATGAGCCAGTCTGATGGAACTACTCCTGTGTTTAGAGATATGTTGGCAATGAGCCAGTCTGATGGAACTATTCCTGTGTTTAGAGATATGTTGGCAATGAGCCAGTCTGATGGAACTACTCCTGTGTTTAGAGATATGTTGGCAATGAGCCAGTCTGATGGAACTACTCCTGTGCTTTGAGATATGTTGGCAATGAGCCAGTCTGATGGAACTACTCCTGTGTTTAGATATATGTTGGCAATGAGCCAGTCTGATGGAACTACTCCTGTGTTTAGAGATATGTTGGCAATGAGCCAGTCTAATGGAACTATTCATGTGTTTAGAGATATGTTGACAATGAGCCAGTCTGATGGAACTATTCCTGTGTTTAGATATATGTTGGCAATAAGCCAATCTGATGGAACTATTCCTGTGTTTAGAGATATGTTGGCAATGAGCCAATCTGATGGAACTATTCCTGTGCTTAGAGATATGTTGGCAATGAGCCAGTCTGATGGAACTACTCCTGTGTTTAGATATATGTTGGCAATGAGCTAGTCTGATGGAACTACTCCTGTGTTTAGAGATATGTTGGCAATGATCCAGTCTGATGGAACTACTCCTGTGTTTAGAGATATGTTGGCAATGAGCCAGTCTGATGGAACTACTCCTGTGTTTAGAGATAAATTGGCAATGAGCCAGTCTGATGGAACTACTCCTGTGTTTAGAGATATGTTGGCAATGAGCCAGTCTGATGGAACTACTCCTGTGTTTAGAGATATGTTGGCAATGAGCCAGTCTGATGGAACTATTCCTGTATTTAGAGATATGTTGGCAATGAGCCAGTCTGATGGAACTACTCCTGTGTTTAGAGATATGTTGGCAATGAGACAGTCTGATGGAACTATTCCTGTGTTTAGATATATGTTGGCAATAAGCCAGTCTGATGGAACTACTCCTGTGTTTAGAGATATGTTGGCAATGAGCCAATCTGATGGAACTACTCCTGTGCTTAGAGATATGTTGGCAATGAGCCAGTCTGATGGAACTACTCCTGTGTTTAGATATATGTTGGCAATGCGCCAGTCTGATGGAACTACTCCTGTGTTTAGAGATATGTTGGCAATGAGCCAGTCTGATGGAACTGTTCCTGTGTTTAGAGATATGTTGACAATGAGCCAGTCTGATGGAACTATTCCTGTGTTTAGATATATGTTGGCAATGAGCCAGTCTGATGGAACTACTCCTGTGTTTAGAGATATGTTGGCAATGAGCCAGTCTGATGGAACTATTCCTGTGTTTAGACATATATTGGCAATGAGCCAGTCTGGTGGAACTACTCCTGTGCTTAGAGATATGTTGGCAATGATCCAGTCTGATGGAACTACTCCTGTGTTTAGAGATATGTTGGCAATGAGCCAGTCTGATGGAACTACTCCTGTGTTTAGATATATGTTGGCAATGAGCCAGTCTGGTGGAACTACTCCTGTGCTTAGAGATATGTTGGCAATGTCTGATGGAACTACTCCTGTGTTTAGAGATATGTTGGCAATGAGCCAGTCTGATGGAACTACTCCTGTGCTTTGAGATATGTTGGCAATGAGCCAGTCTGATGGAACTACTCCTGTGTTTAGATATATGTTGGCAATGAGCCAGTCTGATGGAACTACTCCTGTGTTTAGAGATATGTTGGCAATGAGCCAGTCTGATGGAACTATTCCTGTGTTAAGAGATATGTTGACAATGAGCCAGTCTGATGGAACTACTCCTGTGTTTAGAGATATGTTGACAATGAGCCAGTCTGATGGAACTATTCCTGTGTTTATATATATGTTGGCAATGAGCCAATCTGATGGAACTATTCCTGTGTTTAGATATATGTTGGCAATGAGCCAATCTGATGGAACTATTCCTGTGTTTAGAGATATGTTGGCAATGAGCCAATCTGATGGAACTACTCCTGTGCTTAGAGATATGTTGGCAATGAGCCAGTCTGATGGAACTACTCCTGTGTTTAGATATATGTTGGCAATGAGCTAGTCTTATGGAACTACTCCCGTGTTTAGAGATATGTCGGCAATGATCCAGTCTGATGGAACTACTCCTGTATTTAGAGATATGTTGGCAATGAGCCAGTCTGATGGAACTACTCCTGTGTTTAGAGATATGTTGGCAATGAGCCAGTCTGATGGAACTACTCCTGTGTTTAGAGATATGTTGGCAATGAGCCAGTCTGATGGAACTATTCCTGTGTTTAGAGATATGTTGGCAATGAGCCAATCTGATGGAACTACTCCTGTGTTTAGAGATATGTTGGCAATGAGACAGTCTGATGGAACTATTCCTGTGTTTAGATATATGTTGCCAATGAGCCAGTCTGATGGAACTACTCCTGTGTTTAGAGATATGTTGGCAATGAGCCAATCTGATGGAACTACTCCTGTGCTTAGAGATATGTTGGCAATGAGCCAGTCTGATAGAACTAGTCCCTGTGTTTAGATATATGTTGGCAATGAGCCAGTCTGATGGAACTACTCCTGTGTTTAGAGATATGTTGGCAATGAGCCAATCTGATGGAACTACTCCTGTGCTTAGAGATATGTTGGCAATGAGCCGGTCTGATGGAACTAGTCCCTGTGTTTAGATATATGTTGGCAATGAGCCAGTCTGATGGAACTACTCCTGTGTTTAGAGATATGTTAGCAATGAGCCAGTCTGATGGAACTACTCCTGGGTTTAGAGATATGTTGGCAATGAGCCAATCTGATGGAACTACTCCTGTGTTTAGAGATATGTTGGCAATGAGCCAGTCTGATGGAACTACTCCTGTGTTTATATATATGTTGGCAATGAGCCAGTCTGATGGAACTACTCCTGTGTTTAGATATATGTTGGCAATGAGCCAGTCTAATGGAACTACTCCTGTGTTTAGAGATATGTTGGCAATGAGCCAGTCTGATGGAACTACTCCTGTGCTTAGAGATATGTTGGCAATGAGCCAGTCTGATGGAACTACTCCTGTGCTTAGAGATATGTTGGCAATGAGCCAGTCTGATGGAACTACTCCTGTGCTTAGAGATATGTTGGCAATGAGCCAGTCTGATTGAACTACTCCTGTGTTTAGATATATGGTGACAATGAGCCAGTCTGATGGAACTACTCCTGTGTTTAGAGATATATTGGCAATGAGCCAGTCTGATGGAACTACTCCTGTGTTTAGAGATATGTTGGCAATGAGCCAGTCTGATGGAACTACTCCTGTGTTTAGAGATATGTTGGCAATGAGCCAGTCTGATGGAACTATTCCTGTGTTTAGAGATATGTTGGCAATGAGCCAGTCTGATGGAACTACTCCTGTGTTTAGAGATATGTTGGCAATGAGACAGTCTGATGGAACTATTCCTGTGTTTAGATATATGTTGCCAATGAGCCAGTCTGATGGAACTACTCCTGTGTTTAGAGATATGTTGGCAATGAGCCAATCTGATGGAACTACTCCTGTGCTTAGAGATATGTTGGCAATGAGCCAGTCTGATGGAACTAGTCCCTGTGTTTAGATATATGTTGGCAATGAGCCAGTCTGATGGAACTACTCCTGTGTTTAGAGATATGTTGGCAATGAGCCAGTCTGATGGAACTACTCCTGGGTTTAGAGATATGTTGGCAATGAGCCAATCTGATGGAACTACTCCTGTGTTTAGAGATATGTTGGCAATGAGCCAGTCTGATGGAACTACTCCTGTGTTTAGATATATGTTGGCAATGAGCCAGTCTGGTGGAACTACTCCTGTGCTTAGAGATATGTTGGCAATGTCTGATGGAACTACTCCTGTGTTTAGAGATATGTTGGCAATGAGCCAGTCTGATGGAACTACTCCTGTGCTTTGAGATATGTTGGCAATGAGCCAGTCTGATGGAACTACTCCTGTGTTTAGATATATGTTGGCAATGAGCCAGTCTGATGGAACTACTCCTGTGTTTAGAGATATGTTGGCAATGAGCCAGTCTGATGGAACTATTCCTGTGTTAAGAGATATGTTGACAATGAGCCAGTCTGATGGAACTACTCCTGTGTTTAGAGATATGTTGACAATGAGCCAGTCTGATGGAACTATTCCTGTGTTTATATATATGTTGGCAATGAGCCAATCTGATGGAACTATTCCTGTGTTTAGATATATGTTGGCAATGAGCCAATCTGATGGAACTATTCCTGTGTTTAGAGATATGTTGGCAATGAGCCAATCTGATGGAACTACTCCTGTGTTTAGAGATATGTTGGCAATGAGCCAGTCTGATGGAACTACTCCTGTGTTTATATATATGTTGGCAATGAGCCAGTCTGATGGAACTACTCCTGTGTTTAGATATATGTTGGCAATGAGCCAGTCTAATGGAACTACTCCTGTGTTTAGAGATATGTTGGCAATGAGCCAGTCTGATGGAACTACTCCTGTGCTTAGAGATATGTTGGCAATGAGCCAGTCTGATGGAACTACTCCTGTGCTTAGAGATATGTTGGCAATGAGCCAGTCTGATGGAACTACTCCTGTGCTTAGAGATATGTTGGCAATGAGCCAGTCTGATTGAACTACTCCTGTGTTTAGATATATGGTGACAATGAGCCAGTCTGATGGAACTACTCCTGTGTTTAGATATATGGTGACAATGAGCCAGTCTGATGGAACTACTCCTGTGTTTAGAGATATGTTGGCAATGAGCCGGTCTGATGGAACTACTCCTGTGCTTAGAGATATGTTGGCAATGAGCCAGTCTGATGGAACTACTCCTGTGCTTAGAGATAAGTTGGCAATGAGCCAGTCTGATGGAACTACTCCTGTGCTTAGAGATATGTTGGCAATGAGCCAGTCTGATTGAACTACTCCTGTGTTTAGATATATGGTGACACTGAGCCAGTCAGATGGAACTACTCCTGTGTTTAGATATATGGTGACAATGAGCCAGTCTGATGGAACTACTCCTGTGTTTAGAGATATATTGGCAATGAGCCAGTCTGATGGAACAACTCCTGTGTTTAGAGATATGTTGGCAATGAGCCAGTCTGATGGAACAACTCCTGTGTTTAGAGATATGTTGGTAATGAGCCAGGCTGATGGAACTACTCCTGTTTTTAGAGATATGTTGGCAATGAGCCAGTCTGATGGAACTATTCCTGTGTTTAGACATATATTGGCAATGAGCCAGTCTGGTGGAACTACTCCTGTGCTTAGAGATATGTTGGCAATGATCCAGTCTGATGGAACTACTCCTGTGTTTAGAGATATGTTGGCAATGAGCCAGTCTGATGGAACTATTCCTGTGTTTAGACATATATTGGCAATGAGTCAGTCTGGTGGAACTATTCCTGTGCTTAGAGATATGTTGGCAATGATCCAGTCTGATGGAACTACTCCTGTGTTTAGAGATATGTTGGCAATGAGCCAGTCTGATGGAACTATTCCTGTGTTTAGATATATGTTGGCAATGAGCCAGTCTGATGGAACTTCTCCTGTGTTTAGATATATGTTGGCAATGAGCCAGTCTGATGGAACTACTCCTGTGCTTAGATATATTTTGGCAATGAGCCAGTCTGATGGAACTACTCCTGTGTTTAGAGATATGTTGGCAATGAGCCAGTCTGATGGAACTACTCCTGTGTTTAGAGATATGTTGGCAATGAGCCAATCTGATGGAACTACTCCTGTGTTTAGAGATATGTTGGCAATGAGCCAGTCTGATGGAACTATTCCTGTGTTTAGAGATATGTTGGCAATGAGCCAGTCTGATGGAACTACTCCTGTGTTTAGAGATATGTTGGCAATGAGCCAGTCTGATGGAACTACTCCTGTGCTTTGAGATATGTTGGCAATGAGCCAGTCTGATGGAACTACTCCTGTGTATAGATATATGTTGGCAATGAGCCAGTCTGATGGAACTGTTCCTGTGTTTAGAGATATGTTGACAATGAGCCAGTCTGATGGAACTATTCCTGTGTTTAGATATATGTTGGCAATGAGCCAGTCTGATGGAACTACTCCTGTGTTTAGAGATATGTTGGCAATGAGCCAGTCTGATGGAACTATTCCTGTGTTTAGACATATATTGGCAATGAGCCAGTCTGGTGGAACTACTCCTGTGCTTAGAGATATGTTGGCAATGATCCAGTCTGATGGAACTACTCCTGTGTTTAGAGATATGTTGGCAATGAGCCAGTCTGATGGAACTATTCCTGTGTTTAGATATATGTTGGCAATGAGCCAGTCTGATGGAACTACTCCTTTGTTTAGATATATGTTGGCAATGAGCCAGTCTGGTGGAACTACTCCTGTGCTTAGAGATATGTTGGCAATGTCTGATGGAACTACTCCTGTGTTTAGAGATATGTTGGCAATTAGCCAGTCTGATGGAACTACTCCTGTGTTTAGAGATATGTTGGCAATGAGCCAGTCTGATGGAACTATTCCTTTGTTTAGAGATATGTTGGCAATGAGCCAGTCTGATGGAACTACTCCTGTGTTTAGAGATATGTTGGCAATGAGCCAGTCTGATGGAACTACTCCTGTGCTTTGAGATATGTTGGCAATGAGCCAGTCTGATGGAACTACTCCTGTGTTTAGATATATGTTGGCAATGAGCCAGTCTGATGGAACTACTCCTGTGTTTAGAGATATGTTGGCAATGAGCCAGTCTGATGGAACTACTCCTGTGCTTAGAGATATGTTGGCAATGAGCCAGTCTGATGGAACTACTCCTGTGCTTAGAGATATGTTGGCAATGAACCAGTCTGATGGAACTACTCCTGTGCTTAGAGATATGTTGGCAATGAGCCAGTCTGATTGAACTACTCCTGTGTTTAGATATATGGTGACAATGAGCCAGTCTGATGGAACTACTCCTGTGTTTAGATATATGGTGACAATGAGCCAGTCTGATGGAACTACTCCTGTGTTTAGAGATATGTTGGCAATGAGCCAGTCTGATGGAACTACTCCTGTGCTTAGAGATATGTTGGCAATGAGCCAGTCTGATGGAACTACTCCTGTGCTTAGAGATATGTTGGGAATGAGCCAGTCTGATGGAACTACTCCTGTGCTTAGAGATATGTTGGCAATGAGCCAGTCTGATTGAACTACTCCTGTGTTTAGATATATGGTGACACTGAGCCAGTCTGATGGAACTACTCCTGTGTTTAGATATATGGTGACAATGAGCCAGTCTGATGGAACTACTCCTGTGTTTAGAGATATATTGGCAATGAGCCAGTCTGACGGAACTATTCCTGTGCTTAGAGACTTGTTGAAAATCAGTGTTAAGACTGATGTAACTTCAGGATCTTGGCTGGTACCTCATCCGGGCCTGAAGCCTTGTGTTCATCAAGCTCCTTCAACAGTTTTAACACTCCTTCCAAGGTGATTTCCATAGTCGGCATTGATGGGATGTGCGACATATTGGGACGTTTAATGGGTCTTCAAGCGTGAGAACAGATTGGAACTGCTCGTTAAGGATGTCAGCTTTCTTTATATTGTTGGAGTATTGTTGACCCTTGCTTTTAATGGCTGGGATACCTGTTGTATAATTTTTCAATTTCTCAATGAAGCTCCAAAATTGTTTTGTAGATGAGAGGCATGTAGACCTAAAATAGTTTCAGTACGTTTCCTTTTGGGCCTGTTTTCTCAGTTTCCTAAATTTCTCTCAGTCTTCACCCTTTCCGTTTGTTTTCGCCTGGTAGAAAGCACGTTGTTTTTGTCTTAATCTGCGTTTAACTGTGTGATTTATCCACGGGGTATGTTTTTACTGGTACTAAATTTAGATAGTATGCGTTTGTTCATAGCCTTGTTGATACCTTCTTTACATTGTGACCAGAGTTCATTAGCTGATTACTTGCATTTACTGGTGATGTTATTAGTTCGCTCATCTCTCTCAGGTCACTTTTCAAGTAATTAACTTTAGCATTTTTGTACAAGAATACTTTCCTGGGTTTTTGTTTGTTCAGTTTTGGTTTTGTTGATAAGTCCACCATTGGAATTCCATCGTGGTCGCTGATGCCTGGGACTAGCATTACCTGATGCCTGGGACTAGCATAACCTGATGCCTGGGACTAGCATTACCTGATGCCTGGGACTAGCATTACCTGATGCCTGGGACTAGCATTACCTGATGCCTGGGACTAGCATTACGTGATGCCTGGGACTAGCATTACCTGATGCCTTGGACTAGCATTACCTGATGCCTGGGACTAACATTACCTGATGCCTGGGACTAGCATTACCTGATGCCTGGGACTAGCATTACCTGATGCCTGGGACTAGCATTACCTGATGCCTGGGACTAGCATTACCTGATGCCTGGGACTAGCATTACCTGATGCCTGGGACTAACATTACCTGATGCCTGGGACTAGCATAACCTGATGCCTGGGACTAGCATTACCTGATGCTTGGGACTAGCATTACCTGATGCCTAGGACTAGCATAACCTGATGCCTGGGACTAGCATTACCTGATGCCTGGGACTAGCATTACCTGATGCCTGGGACTAACATTACCTGATGCCTGGGACTAGCATAACCTGATGCCTGGGACTAGCATTACCTGATGCTTGGGACTAGCATTACCTGATGCCTAGGACTAGCATAACCTGATGCCTGGGACTAGCATTACCTGATGCCTGGGACTAGCATTACCTGATGCCTGGGACTAGCATTACCTGATGCCTGGGACTAGCATAACCTGATGCCTGGGACTAGCATAACCTGATGCCTGGGACTAGCATTACCTGATCTATAAGTGTGGATTGGATATGAAGAAGAAATCAAGTATATTTTCCTTTCTTGTGGGTTCGCTAACTAGTTGGTGTAGTGAGAATTCATCTGCAATGTCAATGAGTTGCCGTGATATAGTTGGCTTACTACAACCTTGTCTAAGAGAGTGGAATTCCCACATGATGTCTCCCAGTTTGAAATCTCCTCCCAAGCAGACAGTCATGCCCTTCTGGATGTTTATCTTGGGCAGAGATTCTCGTAGACTCTCGATGTATTCCGTAGATTGACCCCGATGAGAACTGATTTACAGCCTGCAAGTTGGAGTTTAATCCAAATTATCTCACAGTCCGTGTCAAACTCGATCTGATGAGTACCACTTAGGTCCTAGCCACCTTTGTTTAAGTCACGGTCTTTGCGGAATGCAGTGAAATTAGCTAGAAAGATTTCACTGTTAAATATGGTATTGTCTAACCAAGGTTCAGTTCCTATGACAATATGTGGTTGGTGTATGTCAATGCATGTGGCCTGTGACTCTTGTCTGGCTTTGATGCTTTGACAGTTTATTACGAGAAATCTCAGTGATCTTGGTCTGACTTTGTTGGTTTTGTGTGTAGTTTTACACTTGTACTTGGGGAGTGGCGATGAAGCAGCTTTAGGTATTCATAGCTGCTCATTTTCATCACTGAGCTGTCTCTGTACGACGTTGAGTGCCATGTTTGTGAACAATCATATTGTGTATAATGCTCAGTGTAAGAACCTATTATTACTACACCAAAAATGCGATGGTACCCTTAGATAACTTCAAGTTCAGGACCTCAGTGCTTAGCCACAGGCTCTCTTCATGAGAATTATCAGGGTGAGCCCACGGGGGGGGGGGGTGGGTGTTGACAACCAAAAGGTACAACTTTGATGACCATAAACAATGAGATAACAACATACGAAAATTGCATGTTGACGTGAACTGCTAGGAACCCTTAGACTAGCCACACCAGGCTAAAATTGCATGTTGACGTGAACTGCTAGGAACCCTTAGACTAGCCACACCAGGCTAAAATTGCATGTTGACGTGAACTGCTAGGAACCCTTAGACTAGCCACACCAGGCTAAAATTGCATGTTGACGTGAACTGCTAGGAACCCTTAGACTAGCCACACCAGGCTAAAATTGCATGTTGACGTGAACTG